>ML290166.1:0-34262 GCA_005239495.1 Nicotiana undulata | reverse complement strand
CCCCCCGCCCCCCGCCCCCACCCCACCCCATTTCCATCCCTGCCTACACCATACAACGTTTGCCACAATAACACATTGGTACATAATTGCGCCCAGACATTTGTTAATGCAAAAAAAAACCCTGCTTTTATGGAAAGTTTTGCTATATGTTTTTGTTAAGCGCAGGTAATAACTAAAATCTTCTAGTTACTTATAGGCAAGACAACACACATAATGTAATATTTAACCGCGCTATGCTTCGCGTGTTAATTATTCTTTCGGATACAATACAACTTTTTACAGACGGACAACTTTTCAGGTCGACAAGACAATACACATAACATAGTATTAACCGCGCTATTCTACGCGTGTTAAATATTCTTTCGGATACAATATAACTTTTTACAGGCGGGCAACTTTTCAGGTCGACAAGACAACACACATAATGTAGTATTTAACCGCGCTATTCTACTACATACGGGATTAGGACTAATTATATATATATATATATATATATATTATCAAACATCTTCCTGTATCGACAGTGTAGTTTTCCAATAATTTTGGATTGAAATTCGAAAGTCGACGTAATAAGTTTGGTTTTTCAATCCAATACTATTTTTTATAACATGAACAGGAGGGAGAAATCCATTAATTTACTCCACTGAAAACGTTAAATATCAATAACATTTAACAGCAATGGAAACATAATTTTATTTGAAACATTTTGGAATATAAACAAGTACATACACTTATTACAACCACATTACAGAAATAAAATACTACGTGTATCCTTGATAGTTAGGACCATTAGATGAACTTCCACCAGGAGCTGGATTACCACCGCCACCTAAACCAGCTGAAGGACATTTTTGATGGTTGTGTCCTGTTTGCGATCATATACCACATTTGTGTACATAAAAGGTATCACGAACATTCATTTGGTTCCGTATACGCGTTCTTTTCTTCACATGTCGTTGACGCAAAAACTCCTTGTTACACACCATTTTAAATGGTTTCAGCGACCAATAATGCTCAGCACCCACTAGCTGCAACTGCCCACTATAGGTTTTTAAGTATGCAGCAACAACTGTATTGTTTATCAACGTAGTTGGTTGGCCCTAAACCTGTATGTTGAAAGCACCCGATGACATGTGAGCACGACATGTGGTAGATGGACCATTTTCTACAAGAGGATAACCTTCTAGATTCATTTATGGTGTGTACATTATTCCCCGGGTTTTGATCAATAGCGGTGCGAACTTCAAAAATATTTCAGCCATGATCATGCTGTAAAAATGAATGCCAATGTGCTCGCCGCCTGTATTTCTCAAATCTATTAATTGGTAGTGGCATAAATTCAACACCCCTTTCCATCAATGACGTCGCAGTTGCAGCCCTTTCAACAAACCTCTCCGCCATCTGCTTGAATGACATCTGCACCATGGCAATGACAAACAATCCTCGTGCAGACTTCAATAACCCGTTGAAAGACTCTGACATATTTTTAGTTAGAATTCCCCATATTCTGCCACCATACACATGCAAAGTCTACTTTTCAAGCTTATGTCCCAGTAACCAACGATGGGCTGCCTCGCCTTCTTGCCTGATAGATTCCATGTGCCTCCGGAATTTATGCTCTTGGTGATCTGTTGAAGACATCCACATTAAATCATGCAGATCCTTGTTGGGATGTGCCTTCTGGAAGTGGCCTTTAGGTGCCGGTGGTCGGCATTCGGTTCTTGCCATGCAGGACATATTTCTACAGAACATAAAATACCACCATGCCGATCAGATATTAGACAAATACCTGAACGTTATTTGACAACATTCTCTTTCAAGTGGTTCAAAAATAGTGTCCATGTCTCTTGTCTTTCATTGGTACAAATAGGAAAAGCTAAAGGAAATATTTTTCCATTAGCATCTACTGCAACAACGATCAATGATGTTTTAGACTTCAATACTACACAATATTATAAGTTAATTGTGCAGTACCCAATTTTCGAGTGCTGTCTAATAAGAAGAACCTGGTTCTTCTTAGTATACTACTTACTACTGTTTGTGGAATAATAAAGCAGTAATAGTAAAGACACAGGGATTTCTACGTAGAAAACACCTGGCTCAAAAGGTTAAAAAACCACGACCTACTCCTCAGTAAGATTTGCTCAAAAACTTCACCAAAACCACTGAGCCAAACGGACTTACAAATTAAACTCTTATGTAATCCTAGGACTAACTCTAATCCTCTTTGTATCAACTAGCCTCTAGCTAATTTCTACAGAATTCAAGCTAACTCTAACTTGAACAATTTGTACCTATTACAATTGCTTCTAAGTAATCTGAAAGATACAATGTTAAAACTCCTACTACACATCAACTAGACTCAGTACTTGGACAATGGAACTGTTTCTTCTAGTTGAACCGTAGCCTTTGTATCGCACGACAATTCTACTTGCAAAATATCTCTGGGATATATATTTCACTTTAGTACTTGTGCGTCACATATTTCTGCAGTAATACATTGATTATTTATAGAGTCCGTTTGTTGAGTTCAATTATGCTTGTGTCAATGAGTTCGAATGTAACTCAACTTCCTTAATCTATTTCTGTCCTAGCTGAAACCAACTTCTGTCATCTCTATCAGTTTGCAACCTTTTCGTATTAGGAGACCTTCTCTTAGTTCTTTGATACTCAGCAATCACTGATATTTCCTATACTTGTACGATTCTTGTGCCAACTACTTCGTTCAGATGTATCTGCTCTGATGGATCTGGTTCAACTTGTCACTATTTGTCAATCTTCAAAACCCATTCAGTGACATGGGTCAACAAATTCCCCCTTTTTGATGATGACAAACTCTGTGCTTTTATCCTGTATACACATTCAACACTTTGTATATTTTTGAGCATTAATCATCAAGAACCAGGTTCATTAGGTTATAAATATCACTTTTAAAAATTTTGAACAACACAACACATCTTCCCCCTTTTGGCATCATCGAAAAGTTGCAAAATGATACTTACCAGTTATTAATTCTTACTCATGGCCAATTTAGGCAACTGCAGGTGCAAACATTATTAATAAACACAATAAACCAATAATGTAAGCTAAATTAGAAATTGAGACATTTTTAAAACAACAAGCTTTCATTGATTAACAGTGACGATCAGCACCAGAACAGATTAAAATCAAAAACAGCCAAAACATGAGCAAAACATAATTAAAAACTAAAACAAAAGACACTTGACACTGTCCCGAACTTGGCACTTGATAGGATAGGAGGGGGTAGTTCTAGAAATTCCTAAGTCTGGGGTGGTGAAGAAGAGGCTGGATTCTTGGTTTGGATAAGATACATCATTTGGTGTAAGACATCCTCGTTTTTCTCCTTCTCCTTGGCTAATTCAGCTTTGAGAGCATCACGCTCAGCTTCCACCTCAACTAAGTGAGTCATCAATCGAATGATCTCTATATCCTTTTGCTCGCTTCCCTGCACCACAGTACGGACCTTGCTGTTGACTGGTTGCTTCCGAGATGAACTAGGTTCATCTGCCGGGGCACTGAGAGTGTAATCACGTGACAACAAAGTGTCCTTCCCAAAGAAATCCTTTGCAGTAGCCATTTCAGCCTTCTTTGTGGGGACTGCAAAATGAGCCAGAACTGCAGTAAGGATAAAGCCATAAGGAATTTCATGGGCCTTGGTGCCATTCACCACTCTGTTCAAAAGCTGGATGATGAAAGATGAACAGTTGATCTGCTTGCCTCTGTACAGGCACTCCATGAGTGTTAGATCCATGTAGTTGGCAATGTGCCTGCGTTCTTGTCTGGGCAGCAGAAATTTAATTACAAACTTAAAGAACAACTTGTGTTCAGGCTTCATCTCGCTTTTGTACACAACCCTGGGTTTAGGCTCCTCTTCATTGTCACAAAAGAATCGGGTGATGTTGAGTGCTGAGGCCATTCCATCCAAGCAAGGCTATCTCTGCCTTGTATAATCTTCATAGCCCTCAGCAGGAATATCTAGAATAACCCCCAGTTCTTGAGCATCAAAGGAGATTTCAACTCCCCTGACCAATGAGGTAACCCTTCCTCCAATCACAGTTGCATTCCCCATGAACTCCACAACCTCATTTCTGACTAGCATTCCTTCCATGCGAAGGACCATGTCCTTCCAGCCTTGCGCTGTCAGAAAATCCACTAAGTACCTCATACCCGGCTCCTCCAAATCCTTCAGTAACTTTCCATTCAAGATATGTCTCTTGCCAAACATGGCAACTCTGTCAGTCGACACTTCTCCAACCTCCTTCTCTTCATCTCCACTCCATTCATGATCATCATCCCTCTCAACAATCTGAACTTTCTTCTTTCACTTTACTTTAGACCTTGTCCTCGTAGATGTACTCGCAGTGGTAGCAGACACAGGTGTTGACTTCTTTGTGGAAGTCTTAGCCTTTTTGGTCTTGGGTGTCTTGATCACCACTGGAGCAACCTCCTCTTCTTGTTGGACCAGGTCCAACACCTCATCATCAGCAATAGCCTCAACAGGCTCCCCCACTTTCACTTTCCCTTTCTCTGCCTTCTTTCTTTTGCTCTCGTGCAGAGCTTTTTCTAGCTTCTCCTCTTCTTCTCGAACAGTATTTCTCGTAGCTCGTACCCTTGGAACAGGTACACCAACAGACTCATCAGTTTTCTTTTTCTTTGAGGAAACTGAGGTTTTAGATTTGATGGACTTTGGAGTCCTTCTCTTCTTGGGGTTGTATGAGTCCCCCAATTTCTTCTGTCTCTCAGCCAATCTTCCCCAGAAGAAACATGTTCATCTATTTCAGTCATCAATTTTTCCAACCCATCAACAGCCTTCTCTACATCATGATTTCCCCCTGTCACTACGACATCATCTTCAAGATTTTCAAGAATGGGGCCACAAATTTCAAGTGTGGTACCATCCTTCCTAGATCCCCTCACTGCATCTCCCTCGTTCTAAAGAATTTTACCAGTTTTTCTTTGCCTACTTGGCACTTCCACATCAACCACAGACCCCACCAGCACAAATCTATTTTCAGAATTTAACATAGAGGTAACTTCAGTATTACCTTTCTCAGCACCGGACGAACCAGGTGCATCGTCTTCATGTGCTGATTTGAACGATTCACTGGACGAATATGGTTTGAGTTCTTCTTCAGCCTGTAATAAATCTTCCAAGAACTTTTCTCGTGAACCTGAAGCCATAGATTTGCGTGCAATAACCTTGACACGATGGGGTTTCGGGGGTGGGTAGGGTTTGGTGTGGGTTCAGGGGCTTCATGGTGTTCAGGGATTTCAAGTGTCTCAGAGGATTCAGAATTGTACACCGGTGGAGAATCAGACTCATATACTCCTTCATCGTAGTCACGATTTTGAGAATCAGATGAAGAAGACGACATGGTTTTAAATTTTAGAGAGAAAAAGAAGAGAGGGCAAAAGGCAGTAGAGATTTGAGTGTTGAGTGACTTGAACAGGGTTCGTCTATTGCTTTATTCACAATGGGTAATGATGGCCTATTTATAACTTATGGCTGGGGTGATTACAACGGAAGTGTATTAACACAAGTAGGATTCTAATCGATTAAGGACTGCCAATGATTGGACATTGATTAGACCGTTTCTTTCCCCCTAAAACTAGGCTAATTTAATGTGACAGAGCTTCTTGAAACTGGTTCATTATTTGGGTAAGTACGAGAATTTGAACTGAACCATAAATGGAGAGTCCTGCTCATGTATGACTATACTTGAATTAATACATGTATGGAGATGAGAACGTACTTTGTCAGTCATGTAAACCAGCATGGATGAACCAGGTTCATCCTGTTAAAAATCTTTATTTTGCCTCAATTCACAAAAATAGAGAAACATCATTAGCAACTAGGGAATCATATTAATACATGGCAGAAGAGTATGGCAATAAATACATAGTACTGAGCAATGATTAATCTGATTAAGTACCTAATTAAAATTTCTAGCCAGAAAACTTCCCCTTTTTCTCTTCAATTTTTATTTTAGTTTTTTTTTTCATTTTGTTTTTCAATTAGGTGATCTTAATAATCCCTAATTCAAGCTTGTTTCTCTCATAATGCTCCCTACTCAATGCTTTGGTAAATATATCAGCAATTTGACGATCAGTAGCACAGAATTCGATTGAGATCATCCCCTTTATCCCTCAGGAAATGGTGCCTAGCATCTATGTGCTTAGTTCTATTGTGATTAACTGGGTTCTTAGTCATACTAATTGCCCTAGTGTTATCACAGTAAATAGGAATGCATCCCACATCTATACCAAAGTCCAGGAGTTGTTGCTTGATCCATAGCAACTAGGCACAACAAGAGACTGCAGCCACATATTCAGCCTCAACAGTAGACAAGACTACTGAATTTTGTTTCTTGGTGGCCCAAGAGACAAGGCAGGAGCCCAAAAAGTGGGCCATGCCTGAAGTACTTTTCCTGTCAACGAGGAAACCTGCATAATCAGCATCAACATATCCTACAAGGTCAAAATTACTACCTTTAGGATACCAAAGGCACAAATCAGTGGTGTCCTTCAGATATCTCAAAATTCCTTTTACTGCAGTGAGATGGGACTCCTTTGGATTGTCTTGAAACCTAGCACATAGTCCCACACTGAACATAATATCAGGTCTACTTGCCGTAAGATAGAGTAGAGACCCAATCATCCCTCTGTACGTCTTCTGATCAACGGATGAACTAGGTTCATCCACATCCAATTTTGTAGTTGTGGCTATTAGGGTATCTATCTCCTTTGAATATTTCATTTTGAACTTCTTGAGGAGTTCTTTCACATACTTCTGTTGATGAATCATTGTTCCATGTGGAGTTTGTTTGATTTGCAGACCTAAGAAAAAGGTTAGCTCACCCATCATACTCATTTCAAACTCACTCCCCATTAATGTAGCAAATTCCTTGCTGAGCTTCTCAGTTGTTGCCCCAAATATGATATCATCAACATATATTTGTACAATCAGAAGATCTTTTCCCTTTTCCTTTAGGAACAAAGTACTGCCTATTTTGCCTCGTTTTTACCCATGTTCCAGCAGGAATTTTGACAATCTCTCATACCAAGCTCTAGGTGCTTGATTGAGACCATAGAGAGCCTTGTTAAGTTTATATACATGATCAGGTGATTCTTTGCTTTCAAAACCAGGATGTTGTTTTACAAATACCTCTTCCTTCAAATAGCCATTCAGAAAGGCACTCTTGACATCCATCTGATGCAGAGTGAATTCCATGTGTGCAGTAAATGCTATAAGAAGTCTGATTGCCTCCAATCTTGCCACAGGAGCAAATGTCTCATCATAATCACTTCCCTCTTCTTGCATGTATCCTTGAACAACTAGTCTTGCCTTGTTTCTTGTAACAGTTCCATCCTCATCGAGTTTGTTCCTGAAGACCCACTTGGTGCCAATTATTGATATGTCCAGTGGCCTGGGTACCAAGTTCCATACTTAACTTCTCTCAAATTGATTCAGCTCCTCTTGCATGGCAGTTACCTAGTCAGTATCTTTCAGGGCTTCAACAATGTTCTTTTGTTCAATCAAGGATAGAAATATATCAAATGCACACAGATTTTTCAAGGAGGATCTAGTTTTGATTCCAGATCTCAAGTCTGGTATGATGTTCTCAAGAGGGTGAGAACTTTGATATCTGTGTGGTTTGAGAACCAGTTGTTCACTTCTGGATTGTTCCATGTTGTCTTGTTGCTGTGGAACAGGATCAGGGCCAGTATTTTTATGAGGAATTCCCGCTGTCAAGTTGCGTGGGGTTGTTGAACCTAGTCCATCACCTGTTCCATCTGCCATAGGTTCTTCAATGTAGTCATTGCTCCTCACCAGTCCAAGCTCCTCATCTTCTGGTTCCTGTCTCTCAGATAAAGTATTAGTTTCATCAAAGACAACATGTACACTTTCTTCTACACACATAGTTCTTTTATTGTATATTTTATAAGCTTTGCTATGTGTAGAATATCCCAAGAACACTCCCTCATCACTTCTGGGATCAAATTTTCCTAAAGAATCTTTTCCATTATTATGCACAGAACACTTGCATCCAAAAGCCTTAAGATGGGATATGTTGGGCTTTCTCCCTTTAAGTAATTTATAGGGAGTTTTCTCTACTAAAGGTCTGGTCATGCATCTATTGATAATATAACATGCAGTGTTAATTGCTTCTGCCCAGAAGCTGTGAGGTAGTTTGCTTGATAGAAGCATGGTTCTTGCCATGTCTTCAAAAGTTCTGTTTTTCCTTTCAACAACCCTATTTTGCTGTGGGGTTCTAGGAGCAGAAAAATTGTGATTCACACCATGTTCATCAAAGAACTCGGCGAACTTAGCATTCTCAAACTCAGTACCATGGTCGGATCTAATGGATGCTAGTTCATGTCCTAATTGATTCTGAATCTTCTTGACAAATGAGGTGAACATTTCAAATGCTTCATCCTTAGATGCCAAGAATAAGGTCCAAGTGAACCTTGAGAAATCATCTACTAGAACCATCACATATCTTTTCCCACTTATACTTAGAGTTCTCATGGGACCACATAGATCCATATGAACCAGTTCCAATGTCCTGGTGGTACTGACCATTTTCTTACTTTTGAAAGAAGACCTTACCTGCTTCCCCCTTGCACATGCCTCACAAACCTTTTCTTCTTTGAACTTAATGTTAGGAAGCCCTACCACTAAGTCCTTAGAGACCAGCTTGTTAAGTTGAGTCAGACTTGCATGACCAAGTCTTTTGTTCTACAGGAGGGGATCATTGTCCAACACACTAAGGCAAGTGAGTTCATTGTCAGACAGTGTGAACAAGTCAATGACATAGATATTGTTCATTCTTTTTCCCTGCAAAACAATCTTGTCAGTAAGCAGGTTGATCACAGAACATTTTGTGAAAGTAAAAGCGACAAGGTTACCTTTGTCACACAGTTGTGACACACTGATTAGGCTATATTTCAAGCCATCTATTGAATAAACATGTTCAATTGAACGTGTGTCATCTTTACCTACCTTGCCGACCCCTATTATTTCACCTTTCTTTCCGTTTCCAAAGGAGACATTTCCTCCTTTGAGGTTTTCAAGTGAAAGGAACCGTTCCTTGTTCCCTGTCATATGCTTAGAACAGCCACTATCCAAAAACCAAAACTGGCTGCCTCCCTTCACTTGTACCTTCAAAAGAAATCAGGGGTTAGTTTTAAGAACCCAAACTAGTTTGGGTCCTTTTCCATGAGAGAATGGATGAATCAGATTTTTTCTGGCCCATTTTGGTAGCCAGTTTTTTTTTTAATGAATCTCTCATTTTTCTGACTGGCCTTTTCTTTTGCAGAACACTCATATTTAGAGTGGCCAGTCTTCCCACAATGGGTGCAAATTTTATTTTCAGGGAGAGTGAGATACTTGCTTTTGGGATCCCACTTAGGCAATTGACTCCCAAAACCAAGCCCTCTCCGGTTGCTACTATGATTCTCTTGGAGCCATATTAAAGCATCAGAAGACTTATTCCACTTACGTGTTCTATCAAATTCATGTTTGACTTTGCCAAGTTCTTCTTTAAGAGATCTTATCTGCTCATCTTTGGCATACATTTTATCTTTCAGTTTACCTAAGTCTTCTTCTAACTTAGCATGAGAGTGATCAACTACATTTTTATAGGATAGTCTTAACTTTAAATTTTCAAATTTTAGTTCTTGAATCTCAATTTTGAGTGGTTGAATCTGGTTTATCAAGAGAGTGTTTTCTTTTCAGATTCATTGACCCTTATTTCCAGGTCCATGCATTTTGCTCTCAGCATTGCACACTCTTTAGATATTTGATCTTTCTCTTTAGTTGTCTCCTCAGAATCATCAATGAAGTCAAGTAGCAACTCAGAGAGTTTCTCCTTATATAGAAACTTTATTTTTGTTTTAAGATGTGAGATACTTACTTGTGGTTCTCATAAGTCTCCTCATCAGATTCTCCAATTTCCATTAGAGCCTGATCTTCTGTCTCACCATCTTCTGATTCTTCATCTGAATTTTCCCCCCAAGCAGCAACCATAGCCTTTGTAGTAGTTTTCTTGGGTTGGACCAGTTCCTTATTCCTGCTCTTTCTTTCATATCTCTCTTTCCTCCATTCTACTTCCCACTGGGGGCAGTTCTTGATGAGATGATCAGTTTTTCCACACTTGTAGCATCCCTCATTAGCTGGCCTTTCCGGAGCCTTTGCCTTGTTGAAGTTTCCTCCTGTAGAGATGCCTTTCTTCCTCATGAGAAAGTTTCTGAATTCTATGGTGATCATGGACATCTCATCATCCTCCAGATCTGCTTCCTCTGTGATCCTTAGTTCTATACTTCTTTCCTTCTTTGGGGCATCCATTTTCATGGTCTGCCTTCTGAGTTCATAAGCAGTAAGGTTGCCAATCAACTCATCTAGTCTAAGGGTTGCCATATTTTTGGATTCCTGGATGGCAGTTATCTTGCTTTCCCAGGAGATAGGCAGAACCCTTGTCAAAATCTTCTCAACCTTGTCTTCTTCAAGGATGACTCTTCCAAGAGACTTGAGTTCATTAGTCAAGGTTGTGAACCTTGTGTACATCTCTTGAATTGTTTCTCCTTTTTTCATAGTGAAGTTTTCATACTGAGTGTATAGCAATGTACCTCTAGACCTCTTCACTTGAGCTGTTCCTTCATGTGCCACTTGTAGAGTATCCCAGATTTCCTTGGCAGTGGTGCAGCTTTGGATTCTGCTGTATTCATCTGGGCCTAGTCCACACACTAGCCACTTCTTGGCCTTGGCATTCTTCTCCCATTTCTTCAGATCCTTAGCTGTTGAGTCAGCCCTAGTCTTAGGCACATCTACTCCTTCAGCAGTTTTCTTCATTGTTGCAAGTGGTCCATCAGTGACTATGTCCCAGAGTTCATAGTCCTCTCCAATAAAGTGATCCTTCATTCTATTCTTCCACCAAGAATAGTACTGGCCATTGAAGAGAGGTAGCCTTGCAGTTGATTGACCTTCCCAGTTCCCAGGTGGTGCACTCATCTTGATCTTTTCCTAGGAGTTAGCCTCTTCAAGCATAACCTGCTATGATACCAATTGATGTTTTAGACTTCAATACTACACAATATTATAAGTTAATTGTGCAGTACCCTATTTTCGACTGTTGTCAAATAAGAGGAACCTGGTTCTTCTTAGNAAACGGACTTACAAAATAAACTCTTTTGTAATCCTAGGACTAACTCTAATCCTCTTTGTATCAACTAGCCTCTAGCTAATTTCTACAGAATTCAAGCTAACTCTAACTTGAACAATTTGTACCTATTACAATTGCTTCTAAGTAAGCTGAAAGATACAATGTTAAAACTCCTACTACACATCAACTAGACTCAATACTTAGACAATGGAACTGTTTCTTCTAGTTGAACCGTAGCCTTTGTATCGCACGACAATTCTACTTGCAAAATATCTCTGGGACTTTTGCTTCAGATCTTGATTCACTTTAGTACTTGTGCGTCACATATTTCAGCAATAATACATTGATTATTTATAGAGTCCGTTTGTTGAGTTCAATTCTGCTTGTGTCAATGAGTTCGAATGTAACTCAACTTCCTTCCTCTATTTCTGTCCTAGCTGAAATCAACTTCTGTCATCTCTATCAGTTTGCAACCTTTTCGTATTTGGAGACATTCTCTTAGTTCTTTGATACTCAGCAATCACTGATATCTCCTAAACTTGTACGATTCTTGTGCCAAAAATGCATCGCCAATCTCCTGCTCACCACACATCACACATCATTGACATCTTCACTATAACAAGTTAACCACTCCCACCACCACCAAATTAAAAAACCTACATCAACAAACCAAATATATATATCTCAAAAAATATTGTTGTCATACACAGAGCATCATTGTCCTACACAGAGATAACACTACTCATTCACGTATGATCCGACTCTTCACACCAGTGTGATGGGGTACGCCCTGTCTCTTTCTTTTCACGAAAATCAAATAAGAAAGATTTATGTACGTAATAGTTCCCCGGGAATATTACAATGAATATTAGATCCTATACTCTGCTGAGCAAGTACAAGTGATTAATCCGTACGTTCCAGTTTATGTGAACTATTTTCTTCTTGGTCTGTTCCAAAAATAATGACCTGTTTTTAAATTTGGAAACAATTTAGCTTAAACTTACAATTTTACCTTTAATGAGAAACTTCTATAACCAACAAATATTCTGAGCCCATTTTGACTTATTTAGGACCACAAATTTCAAAAGTCTTTATTTTTTGTTAAATTGCATGCCTAGTCAAACAAGTTCACATAAATTGGAACAGAGGGAGTATATTGTTATACCAACACTCAAGAGGGATTGTGCCATTATAGCTGGGTAATGAGCTTGTAGTAGAACTTGTAGCCCTCATAGACCTGGAAATCCATGTCAACGTCCCTATACGTATGTTAAAAGCTCAAACGCTATGTTAATGGAGAAGAATGAAGAAGAGAGACGAAGGGAACGGAGAGAGAGAGAGAGAGGGAAACTTCTGGAAATTAGGAAATGTTTCCACTATCTGATTTCTCAATACATGCTTTTAAACTAAAATAACTAACTCCTTAATTACTATTCCTAACACTAACTAACTAAATAACTAACTTGCTAGCTCATCAACAACTCAACTCCCTTCCACACTCCCCCTCAAGCTCTATGGTGTGAACAAGTTGAACACCCTTAGCTTTGATACCAAAAAATCATGTTGTGTTCGACCAAGGTTTTAGTTAGATGTCTCTATCCTCACATGTGCTATATCTATTAACTCCTTTTGTATCTTCTGTCTAATGAAATAACAAAACACTCCCACTAGCTAACCACTTCTGCAATTGATGTTCCCATGCTTCGGTACTCAGTTTCTGCTGAACTTCTTGATATATTACTCTGTTTCAAATCAAAAGAGGTAGTAAGCACCTCTAGACCTTTGGAACTACTTCACAGGGACTTACGTGGACTAATGAGGGTTTAGAGTAGAAGATGTATGTGTTTGTAATTCTTGATGATTATTCTTGATTTATGTGGACTATATTTCTTGCAGCTAAAGATGAAACTTTTGATATGTTTGTAACTTTTGTGAAGAAACTACAAAGAAAGATGAATAGTCATGTAGCTAGTATTAGATCTTACCATAGAACTGAATTTGAAAATGCTAACTTTCTTGAATTCTGCACTAAAAATGGTACTGATCATAATTTCTATGCTCCTAGAACCCCACAGCAAAATGGTGTTATTGAAAGGAAAAATAGAACTCTAGAGGACATGGCCAGGACTATGTTAATTAGTAGTGGTCTTCCTAAAACATTCCGGGCTGAATTTGTGAACAATGCTTGTTATATTATAAATAGATGCATGATTAGACTAATAATTGAGAAGGCCCCTAAGAATTGTTAAAAGGCAGAAAACAAAATATATCCCACCTAAGAACCTTTGGAAGTAAGTGCTTAGTACACAACAATGGAAAAGATGCTCTACGGAAGTTTGATGCTAAAAGTGATGATAGTATCTTCCTGGGTTACTCACCACAAAGTAAAGCCTATAATGCCTATAACGTGTATAAGAAAGTATTCATGTAATCTTTGATGAGTTTAACCGTTTGGATGAGAAAGGTACACAAGTTGCTGATAATGGTGAGTTTGGCCCAACTGAAATCCGTGAGGAGAAAACAAACCATGAAACATTAGAAGCTTCCACACAACAGGAACCAAGTCCTTTAGAACCAGTTCAGGAGGTTCCACAGATAGGAGAAACAACAGAAGAGCAAGATGAATCAAACACTAAGAATCAAAGATCATATGCCAGGGGATGAAAATATCAAGCTCTCATCCTGTTAAAAATGTACTTGCCTCAATTGACATTGGAATAGTAACAAGGTCAAAATTCAAGAACATCATTGCATTCTCAGCATACATATCCATGGTAGAGCCTAAGAACATCAAAGAGGCTCTTGTAGATGCAGATTCGATAGTGGCCATACAAGAGGAACTAAATAAGTTTGAAAGAACTAGAGTTTGGCAACTGGTTCCCCGCCCAAAAGATAGAGCGATTATTGGAATAAGGTGGATGTTCAGGAACAAGATGGATGATAAAGGAAATATTACCAAAAATAAATCAAGATTTGTTGAACAGGGATACAACCAAGAAGAAGGGATTGATTACGGTGAAATATTTTCTCATGTAGCCATGATGTAGGAAATTCGAATGTTTATTGTGTTTCCATTATACAAGAGTTTCTGTATCGAATAGATGTCAAGAGTGCTTTCCTGAATGGATACTTGAAGGAAGAAATGTTCGTTCGAAAACCTCCAAGGTTTGAAAGCCATGAGTTCCCAGATTATGTGTACAAGTTAGACAAGGCATTGTATGGGTTAAAGCATGCCCCAAGACATGGTATAAAAGGTTGTCAAAATTTCTCCTAGAGAACGAGTTCTCACGAGGCAAAATTGATAACACACTATTCCTGTTAAAGACTGGTAGAAACCTGCTAATAGTGCAAATATATGTTGATGACATCATATTTGGAGACACAAGTCAATCTCTTTGTTATACTTATGGGAAGTGAATGTGAAATGAGCAAGACAGAAGAATTAAATTTCTTTCTTAGACTTCAAGTTAAGCAGATAGAGAAAGGAACTATGATAAACCAATAGAAGTATATCAAGGAGCTGCTCAAAAGGTTTGATATAAAAAATGCTAAAACAATTGATACTTTTATTGCCACTGCAACCATATTGGATGTAGATGTATGCGGTACTCTTGTTGATGAAAAGAAGTACAGAGGCATGATAGGGTCGCTACTCTACAAGAAAACAAGTAGACCTGACATTGTGTACATTGTAGGGATGTCTTGAAGATTCCAATTCATTCCAAAAGAATCACATTTGAAGGCTATTAAAAAGATTTAAAGATATCTCAAGGTTACATAAGACCTGGTTCTTTGGTATCCAACAAGAGACTCCTTAAAATTGGTTGGTTACGCAGATGATGGGGACGCTAGATACCTGGTGGATATGAAAAGTACATCTAGAATGTCTCACTTTCTGGGATCATGTCTAATTTCACGGGCATCCAAGAAACAAAATTTTGTAGCCTTATCAACCGCTGAAGCTGATTATGTGGATGTTACATCATGTTGTGTTCAGCTTCTATGGATTAAACAATAATTGGAAGATTATGAAATGATGATTGAAAAGGTGCCCATATTTTTTGACAATACAAGTGCAATGAATATAGCCAAGAACCCGGTCTACCACAAGAGAACCAAACATATTGATATGAGGTACAACTTCTTGAGAGACAATGTTGCAAAGGAGCACATAACTATGGAGTTCTGAAAAACTGAGGATCAAATTGTTGTCATATTCACCAAAGCTTTGATCAGGGATCACTTTGAAAGAAACCTCTTGGAGCTTGGTTTAATCAAGATGGATTAAGACGCTCTTGACATCCCTCAATGATTGGGTATGAATTAAAAATATGTTTGGTAAGTAAATGTGTTGAAAAATGTTTAACTCAGTCTTATAGTGTAACAGGTATGCACACATGACATGGAGTCTAGGGCATGGATGAGTAATCTGAAGACAACAATCAGGAATAGAAAATGTGTCACAACCAAGGTTGAGAAAATAAGTCAAAGAACGTGATAGTTTGACATTCAGGTATATACCCCATTTCCAATTGATTGTTGTACTTAATCGCTAGACTTCAGTGTCATTAAACCAGGTTCCAACCACTGTGTAAATCAGTCTCTCAAAAATAATTAGTGGATCAGGTTCCAAAACCGTCAAGTCATAAGGTAATCATGATTAGCTCCATTGCACGTGCAATTAGGACCAGTTTTCTAAACCACCTACACACGCCTCTGCCACTCTACTAACTCACTCTAACTATCACTTTTTCAAAATTTAAAATCTTTTGACAGTTACCCTCTTCTCCCAATTAGAGCCGGATTAGGAACAATTAAAAGGAATAATTAAATCCATCAAACTATCAGTCACTCCCTATATATTCTTCCTCTCTTTTCATTCTTCCCATTCTGTTCAAAATCCCCAAAAGTTCGACCCAAAATTCTTCATTGTCATGGAAACTTCACCAAGAAAAGTCTCGTCTGAAACCACTGGAACTACAAACCCTAACACCACTGCACCTATTCCCACACTCACACAATTCCAATCCATCTAAGAACCACCCTCTTCACCAAAAGCCTAGAAACTCGTCATTGGGTTAGTCGACTACTCTGATGAAGATGATAGTGAAGGACTTGAAAGTGAGAGATCAGTTGTGGAGGAGCCATGAATTTGGGGGGGGGGGAGAAATAATTGATAATATGGTGGAGGCTGGTGAAGAGTAGGTGGATACAATCACTACTGAGAAAACAGGTATTGTGGGAAGGGAAGGACATCAAAGTGAGGTGGTTGTATAAAGTGAGGTGAATGTAGTAATAGAGGGTGAAAGTTTTGTTGAGGGTTCAAGCAAAGGGACACGAGAGGAATAGGTAGGAGAACATATGGAGACTATAGGAACCAGAGTAGAATTACCAGAAGCTCATGGACAACAACCACTTTCTTCTGCTGCTAGTGAGGGAGAACTTGATATGGAAGTTGTAACTGATCAAGAAAATACCCAAGTTCAAGATCTGGTTTCTTTAAACGATGAACCCAAATAATCTGAGTCTCTTGATTGGACTTATACAATAGAAGAAGTGGAAAATGAGGGAGAAGCAGAAGTTGCAAAGGAACATAGTGAATATAGTGATGACGAAGCTCTGGTGAAGCTCATTGCCAGGCTAAAGGAGAAACAGTAAGCTGATGAAAAGTCTGCACCTTAGAGGGTGAAGTATGTTGCAAAGAAATCAATATTTCCTCTTGGGGTTGTGAATATAGGGGGGAAGAACACCTGTGACTAGAGGAAAAATTATGGCAACACTGGAGAAAGCTATGGAGGAGAGGAAAAAAAGAAGAAAGAAAGAGAAGGATTCAGGCTAACTGGTGAGTCTAATGTAGAAGAGGTGGACTTAGTAAGTGAAGATGACAATGATGAAGAAGTGGAGAAAGAGGTACCTTTTCAAGAAAAAAAGAGAGAAGAAAGCTGAATTATCTGAAGCCACTCTCAAAGAAAAAATTTCCATGAAAAGAAAAGTTGCACTCTCTGATCCAGAAGGGAAAGGAACCAGAGTTCCAAGAAAGGAAAAATACTCAGAGTAAAACTACTATAGTTGGGACAATGGAATGATTTGATGGGCTAATGATGCTGAAATGGAGAGTGATAGACCCTGTTGTGGCAACTATGTTTATGATGAAGGAATTGCTGGAGAAGCTAGAGGTCCAAGGGTGGACTTATCTGTTCCTATGCCCATTGCTAGTCATGTATTGTGAATTAATGCTTCACTTTTACATGAATTTTAAAGTATTGGAGAATGATCAAGTGAGCGCTAAAGTTAGAGGAGTGAACCTGGTTCTTGACGCAAAAATACTGGGTGACATCCTGAAAGTGCCAACTGAGGGCTTTGACACTTACGTGAGGCATCAATGGCTTGAGTTAGGGGAAAGGATGATGCCGTGTACCTAAACAACAAGTACATTCATAAAAGGGAAAAGTTGACTACTAGGAAGGTAGGAAAGGGGAGATGAAGCCGGTTTACGAACTGCCTTTTTGAGTTTGTGAGCAAATGTTTGCTACCTCAAAAGGAAATGAGGAATGAAGCAACCTACTTGGACTTGGCTGTTATGGAAATTATATAGAGGAATAGACCAATCAGCCTCCCATCTCCGATGTTGAAGCACATGGCTAGGGTTGTTGATCAGGAACAGGGTACTCATGCTTTTTCTTATGGGTTCTTGTTGACTTGAGTATTTTAAGGTGCATGTCAGAGGTTCTAAAAAGGGTACAAAGAAAGATTTATTTGATGAGGTGTCTCTGAAGGAATGTGATTGTATAGTCCGAACACCTGGAACCAAGAGCAAAAACATGGTTACAAAGTTACTTGAGGAATTGGCTGCTGTCAATGAGGAAAAATAGAAGCTGAAAAAAGATATTGCCTCATTGAAGAAGGAAAATATGAGGTTGAAAGAGGAGAAGAATAAAGAACAAGAAGCTATGATGCAAGGATCGGCAAGCTTCTAGGTCTAATTTTAGGAGAACCCTCTTCCACCAAAGAACCTGGTTCTCAATCTTATTAGGTTCCTAGTAGTTTTGATTAGTCTCTTGTTCTACACCCCCTCTATGACCAGTGTTTGTTTGTTTGTTATTTTTGTGTCATGTGTAGTCTGACAGGTTTGTTAAACTGTCTTTTGATTTTGGCCTTTTAGGCTTAATGTGGTAAATTAATGTTCTCAAATGACAATCTATAACATTTCATGTTTTGGCTCATTCTAATTGTTTGGACTGTCTGTTTTTTATTATCTATGTATGCTCATGATGAAATGTGCATGTTAATGTAGCCCCAACAACCATGAGTTTTACATTATTATGGTCTCTCATTACGCTATTTGACATATTATTTTTCGATGATGCCAAAAGAGGAAAATTAGGTGTGTGCTTATGAACCTAGTTCTTATGAAAACTGCTTGAGCTAATTTCTTGGAGATATCTTGAGTTGTCTGTTTGCAGGTCTAACAATGGAATATGCCTAGCCATCTACAGGGTTGTGATGAATGAAATGTGAGTCCCTCACACTTGTGCAGACATGGACAAATTGAAGAAGAGGATGTGCATGAAACTGGTTCTTATACTGAATGTTCATTAACTTGGAACAGTCCAGTTGCGATGAATGGAAGGCGAGTCCCTCACACTTGTGCAAACACGAACAAGTTGAAGAAGAGGTTGTGCATGAAACTGGTTCTTATGCTGAAAGCTGATGAACTTGGAACAAGCTAGTTGTTGGAGTTCCACGGGGGTTTGTCAACATCAAAAAGGGAATTTTGTTGAGCTAGGAAAGTATTGCATTTTGATGATTAACAAATTGTGGTAAGAATTATATTTCAGGGTCTAGTTTGCGTAAAGCAAGATTGGCAGGACCACTCTAAGGATATGACAAAGTAAGACAATTGAACGACAAAAGAACCATGTTTACAGTATATCAGTTGAAGTCACCAAGTCAGACACGAAAGACCAAAATTCCCATGAGAGTGGGTTTCCAAGAAGATCTATCTGTGTCCAAGAAGGAATACGAGTTTGGAGGACTTTGTGTAATAAAAGGAATATGTATATATGAAAAATACTAGTGGGAAGCCAGAAGGATGCAAGTTTGAGGTAAATTAGGAAACCTAGGCTAAACGGAAAATGATTTCCTGAACCGAAATACTTTGGGTTTTGGAGCATTAATTGAAGAAGAATTTCAGCAAACCTTGCACCTATAACAAAAGACCTTTTGCCACAATTCAAGACCACTGTTATTGAGAAAAATTGTGAGTATACTTCTGAAAATAGCAAAGCAAATCAACAAGGTACTTCTAAAGATTCAATCCAATCAACTGAAGAACAAGTTCTTGAAGATGAAACTACTTAAGTTCTTTAGTTGTTAGGTTGAGTCGTGTGTTCTGAGTTGTAACCTATTTTCTTTCATAGAAGTTTTGTAATAGGTTATTGTTGAGATTTTGTTGTGTTACACTTTCCAAGCTAGAATTAGTTTAGAAAGGGGTATCTAAAATTGGGTTGATTGTAGGGTTTAGGGTACTAGATGTTATCTCCTTGGTTATTAAGTTGTAACCTAAAAAAACTACTTTTTGAAGTTAGTGAAATTTTGAAGTCAAATCCTACTGGGTAGGTCATAGTTTTTACTCCCTTGAGCAAGAAGGTTTTCCACGTAAACATTCTTGTGTTGATTATTGTTCCACAATTATTCTTGTTTGGGTGTGCTAAACGTGGTCAAAGAACCAGGTTCTTTCAAAACACGAAAATCAGTTAAGACACAATTCAACTCCTTCTTGTGTCTAAGTGGAGTCTATAATAACATAAGTGTTGGGACCTTCGAACATTTCAATTGAAATTTCTATAGAAGTTACAAATCTTATTCTCAATACATATCTACCATTCACTAAAAAAACAATCATGAGTGCTTTTACTTGAACTTGAGTGAATGAAAATTTTAGAACGAAAACTGCCTATTCTATCTATACTTCGACCCGAAAAGCTCAACAGATCTGTCGTATGCGGGTACTACGAGGCCCACGACTTTTCGTATGAAGTTTACCTGGTCAATAAGAGGAGACTACTTTCAATGAGAAGAATATCAGAGACAACTCCCAGGATTCACTAAAACAGGGGATACTCCGCAAAAGACTATTGATGAAGCTATAAATCGCCGAAACACCAATCTAGAAAGGCAATTGGCTTAATAAGCATAAGTTCTTCCGTTGGATCCTACTCCATCACCGATTACCCACTCGCATCATGCTCCATCAAAGGAACATAACTGCTAATCCCCACTCCCCACGCTGTAATAGCACTAAAGATACTTTCCCTATAATCTTTTCATGCACTTAAAGTTGTCACGTATGGTCCGTCTTCTCCACTAACACACACATTGTAAATTTTAAAGATTAAATTAGGGATACATGTATAATTAAAGATAATATTGCTATGCCTAATAATCTCGTTATCTCCTATTGAAATAACAACATTCTTAGCAAATACTCTACCTGTGTTGATGCAAGAAAGTTTGTTACTAAGCCATGACATTCTTTTGTCCAACCAACCTAGACAAGAAACAAAATTCTGAGCACTTTGTGTTGAGCTAGACCCCTCCACCTTCCTACTACAAAACATAATATTGATGGAGCTTTTAGCTCATATGTTTGCATAGGAGGTACATGAGGTATAATTAGAGAAGTTATATGCCTTCATGGAATTGTTAAATAGAAATTATATCTTAATGATAATTGTACAGTTAGAGACCTACTATAAACTTTTCCATATGTAGCCCCTTCTTTATTTTGATTTTAAAAAGCCTAATTAATAGTTATTTGCAGTCGGTAGCCACATTTACTTTTCATCTTAAAAAATGGAATCTTATAATCGAAAATAATTTCTCCAGTTTCTTAAATTCTACTGTGATCCATTAACCATACCCATACCCCAAAATCAAAGTCCCATAGTCATCCCAAACACCCCTTACCTTTTCCCATAAACTAGTGGCTAGTTCTGGCAAATTAAAGTCACCAGTGAAGCTCCCATGCCCCTGTCGCGGCCCAAAATTCCTGTTTAAGAGTCGTGATGACATCTAGTCTCTAGGACTGTAACGACCCGACCGGTCGTTTTGAGCTCTAGCGTGTCGTTCAGCAGTTTGAGGTCATGGGAAGCCTTGTTTCAGGTATTACGACTCGTAGGCATAGTTGGAATTGAATTTCGGGAAGGTCGGAGTCAATTTGAAGGAAAATTCTCATTTCAGAAGCCTTAAGTTGGAAGAAAGGACTAAGATTGGATTTTTAAGTAAGCGACCTCCGAATCATGAATTAAAAGTTCCAGCAGGTTCGTATGATGATTTCGGACTTGGGCGTATGTTCGGATCGGGAGTTGGATAATCCGGGAGCGTTTCAGCGCATATTATGGAAGATAGCAGTTTAGGAGAATTTCATAAATTTGGGTTGGAAGGAATTTCAGTGTTATAGATGTCCGTTTGGATTCCCAGTCTGGGAATAGCTTCGTATGGTGATTCGGGAATTGGGAGCGCGATCGAAACTGAATTCGGATGTCCGTAGGTTATTTTGAAGTCATTTGGCTAAAGATAGAAATTTGAAGGTTTTTGAGAAATCCGATCGAAAGTGAAAATTTTGATAACAGGGTCGGAACGCGCTTCCAAAAATTGGAGCAGGTCCGTAATGTCGAATATGACATGCGTGCAAAATTTGGGGTCAATCAGACGTGATTTGATAGGTTTCGGCATCGACTGTGGAAGTTTGAAATTTCAAAGTTCATAAAGTTTGAATTTGAGCAAGTCCGTGGGATGTTACGGGACTGAGTCGTGTGATTGGACGGGGTCCCGGGGGTCTCGGGTGTGTTTCGGGGCAGTTTCGGGTCATTTTTGAGTGATTTATTGTTGCTGTTTGCTGGTGCATCTGGTGTGCAATGCGATCGCGAAGAAGGAAAAATTGAAAGGCTGGATTTTGGTCTATGCGATCGCAAGAAGGGGTGTGCGATCAGACAGTGCACCTGGGGGCTGCTGGGTTGGCTTGTGCGAACGCAAAGGGGAAGTGGCGATCGCGGAGAAGGAAATTTGGAGGGAGCTTGGAATGGCTTGTGCAATTGCGTAGAGCAAATCATGGAGGCAGCAAGTTGGCCTATGCGATCGCGAAGGCACTATTGCGATCGCATAGAGGGGTCGCCTGGGCAGACTGTTTTTAAAACGGGAAATTTTCATTTCTTCTCCAAATTTTATTTGGTGTGGGCGATTTTGAGGAGCTTCAAGAGGGGATTTTCATCAAGCATCACTAGGTAAGTGATTTATTCCCATTCCTAAGTTAAATATGTGATCTTACATGGAATTAGACATGAGAATTTGTATAAAAATTGGGATTTTAAGGGAAAACCTAGAAATTGGTATTTTGGATTTTTACCATGAATTTGAGCATGGAAATTAGAGTAAATTTTATATTTGAGCTAGTAAGACTACGGGTAGAGTTTATCTTCGGGAAATTTCGGAATTCGGGCACGTGGGCCTGAGGGCATTTTGGTCAATTCTTTGAGCGAAGTTGGGGAGTTTATATAATCGAATTGTTAACAAGTATTAGAGTATATTTTCATTAGTTTGCCGTTATTTGGATAGTTTTGGGGCGTTTTGCATCAATTGGAGTCGTCGGAAGGGCTTGGAGGCCGGCTACGGAGTTTCGGAGCGAGGTAAGTCTCCTTTGTAACTTTGTGAGGGAGAATTGTCCCCATAGGTGAACCAAGTGAATACATGCTATTATTTGCGGGGGCTACGTACGCACGAGATGACGAGAGTCCGTGCGTAGCTACTAATTTGCTATGTCCGGGTAGTCTAGGACCCACTAGCCTGCTTTACTTGTTGTACTTGTGACCTTGTCAATAAAATATCATGTGATGCTGTCAACTAGTAATTAATTCTCTAAGAAGGACAGAGTTACTTTTCTTAATCATCTAGAAGGAGAATTGATTCTTCCTTGTATAAATGTGTTTCGGATAAATTTATAGTGTTTGGAACCCTGTCGAAATTGGCAAGTAAATCCCTAGGAAGGCTTAAATGCTATTTTCATGTTCAGTAAAAGGAGAATTCTATCACCTCATTGAATAGCTATTTTTCCTGCTAACATATGGTTTATTGGTGTCAATATGTGTAACTATGGGCGTCTGAGTCGCATGTATGATTCGCGAGCAGGATGACCCCGTATTTATGTATAACCGCGTCGCATGATCGATTCGCGAGCGGGGCAGATAGATGCATCTATGGTTCGGGTCGTTCGACCCTCGGCAGCGCACAATTTATGTTTATGTTGGTTCGGGCCGTCGACCCTCGGCATTTCCTACGCATGATACATACATATTATACACCATCTGTGACTTGAACTGTTGGATTATCTTATAGACGTAAATTGCTAAATGAAATAGCGAAAACCGGAAAATTTATAATTTATGGAAACGGTTGAACTTTCCTGTCACTATTTGTTATTCGATGTGATAACCATGTTGATATACTTCATCTATTATATTGTATTGACCTCTAGCAAGTGTTAAAATCGACCACTCGTCACTACTTCTCTGAGGTTAGGTGGGATACTTACTGAGTACATGTTATTTTCGTACTCATGCTACACTTGTTGTGTATTTTTATTGCACAGGTACCTTCACAACAATATGGCTGACTTGGAGACTTAGACGAGCTGCATCACCCAGAGACGACACGTAGTCGGCAGAGTCTTCCTCTATGTATTGTATTTCATTTTTAAATTCCTTGTCCAACTTGTGTTTCGGACAAACTTTGTAGTATTTGTATAAATTTAAAGAATTTGCTCATGTACTTGTGACACCGGGTTCTGGGATGTATTTTATTAAAATGGAATATTAGCCTATCGTATTTACTTAGCAAATTTTATTCAGTTATTATGTAATGAAGTGAAAGGTAATGACTTCAAAAATGCTAAAACATGAAATTTAACTTAACCATTTAATGATTGGCTTACCTGACAATGATGTTCGGTGCCATCACGACCTTATGGATTTTGGGTCGTGACAAGGACTAATTAAGCCTAATATTTACTGAATTAATAGTTGATTTTCATTAATGAATTATTAAACATGACCATAAATTCCTACACAGAGCCAACAACCATCAAAAGATCAACAATATCCATAAACCGGTAGTACAAGTCATAAGCTCTACTGAGTTTACTAGAAAATCTCTAAACTGTTCCAGAATAGAAACACTACAAAGTAAAACTTCGG
Organism: Nicotiana undulata; assembly: GCA_005239495.1. Classification (NCBI taxonomy): domain Eukaryota; kingdom Viridiplantae; phylum Streptophyta; class Magnoliopsida; order Solanales; family Solanaceae; genus Nicotiana; species Nicotiana undulata. The sequence goes on along the minus strand of ML290166.1, from coordinate 9,829 downwards.
AAGGTGACTCTGAGGCCTGTGAACACAAAGACAAGTATACCTTGAAGTCTCCGCTTGCAACTCACAGTCAGCTAACTAATGACCAGTACGCTCCGAGGTAATTGGATCCGCACAAAAATATGCAGCAAGCGTAGTATGAGTACACCATAGCGGTACCCAATGAATATCAAGACTAACCTCGGTGGAGTAGTGACAAGGAACAACCAAGACACCTACTAGACATAATAACCTATACAAGTGTGGATATAAAACTAACAGGAATAATATCAATATAAAGCTAAACAGGTTAAGAACAATACAATACTTGCAATTGAAAACTAGAAACAACAATTAGCAACAATGAGCAGACAGGTAATAACGCCATAAAACAAGCACAATACAATTAAAGTCCAGTGAAAACCAAGTATGGAAAACAAGTAACAACCTAAGAATCAACCGCTCTCAAACAAGATTTATACAAGAATTATCCCGAGGTACCACACCTCATAATCACAAATCACAGGTTCCAAATTACGAATCGCAACTGCACGAACAACTCACGTGCTGCACAAACTACTCATGTGTCAATATCTTTAGTACCTCATATTTGCACAAACAACTCACATGCTAATAGTAACAATATTTCATATTCGCACGGATAACTCACATGCCAATGGAAGCAATATCTTATCTGCATAGACAACTCACGCGTAACTAGTACAACACACGCACAGAAGGCAGGTATATAAATATTACACGTAAATGATAAAAAAACATCAAGGTTCATACTTCCATACCAATATAATTAACAGGTTACAGAGTATGCTTGGGCAAGTGTACTATCACAACTCGAGTCAACTAGTCAAACCAGAGACACTAAATAGAACAATTGAAACAACACAACAAAACTTGTAATATGCATGACACACATAAGAAGGTTACACCCCCACACAATTGTCATCAACAACATTGCCGCTTGGCCATCACATATCATCACAAATCAACCCCGACATAGCTCCCCTTGTCTCTCCGCGTGCGCAATAATAAAGTAAATGCTCACCTTGTCTCTCAACACGCGCATCACAATTATCCCACCTTGTCTCTCCACATGCGCAAACCCAACATATATAGTTCGCCTTGTCACACTGCATGTGCAAATAAATGAAAATAATAACATGGACAACTCACATGTGTACACCCTGACAATCCTCTCAACAATATCATGTATGCCAAAATATAACAACTAGCACCACATGTGCCATATGCCACAATATTTACTTAAAACAATTCCAATACCACAATCACACATAGCCCTCGGCACAACAACACCGAGTACAACAACAATAATAACCCGATAGTACGACAAGTAAATCAACACAAGAATTACAAAAACACAATGAAAAGGAAGAATGGGCTCATAATGAAAGACATAACAAGTAAGAATAACCCAGTAATGAGAGAGATAATATGTAACAACGATATCAAATAAGAATAACTAAACAATAAGAGAGATAACATGTAACAACGATATCAAATAAGAAATACTCAAAAATAAGAGAAATAACATGTCACAAAAAAGGAGGCAACAACTTCAATTACATATAAGAGTATATTGGCAATAATGGATAGAACGTGAACCAATCAACATGATAAATTTAGCAATAGAGGATATAACATGATAAGGTTCCTTTTTTCTTTTCTTTTTTCAATTCATTGTATCTAATTTATATCTAATCTATTTTTCTGGTTTGGCTAGGTGGGATAGCCGAGCCATTCCCTTTTCTTTCGGATAGTAGGTTGGGCAAAACCACTAACTTCATTTTAATGTAAATAAGGATCCTGGGAGTCTAAACCGCCCAAGTTTTCACATATAAAGCTATGTACACACTCGTCACCACGAGTACACGTCATTCACATAGTTCAAATAAAACCAATTCCTATAGGGTGTCACACCTCCTTTTCCCGATAAGGGTGTTGGATAAGGGAGTTTTTCCAATTTAAGTGACATAAATCGAATTTGGGATTACTTATTGAATTTCAGAGTCGCCACCAGGATTTTTTACGGTGTTCCGAGACACCATTTATTTATTTTTAAATCCCAAATCGAGGAAATTTTGACTCTGTTAAAAAGTCTGCGAACCAGAAGACCGGTAAGGAATTCTGTTAACTCGGGAGAAGGTGTTAGGCACTCCCGAATTCTGTGGTTCTAGCACGGTCGCTTAACTATTAATAATTGGCCTAATTATCTAATTAATTACATGTTTTAAACCTATTTTGCATTTTTAAAATTTTGAACCGCTTTTAATATTTATGGAATTATTGTGAAACAAGTCACGTTGGCGTACACTTGTCATTTTTGGACACGTTACAAATCGCGCCACATGAAATGCAATCGCGATTTACAACATGTTTATTTTATTATCGTTTGAAGTTGTGGTCGGGTCGCATAAAATATACGCCCGAGTAAGATTTTCGTATCACGACTATGTCACGGGGGCCACACCCATATTCGTGATGATTTAATTATGTATCTAAAGCAAACTATTATTTTCATGAGTTACTTGTTTAATTATTTGTAATATTAACTTAAGAGTGAAAGAGGTATTTTGGGCTATAGAATATTGGACTATTTGAGGTCATTTATCAACTAATATATAAGCCTGAAAATGAGGATCTGGGCCATATTGAAATCTGGCCCAGTTTCGTGCTTAAGTACTGGGCCAGTCTTACAATTTCTAAACCCAATCTGTCAATCTTGGAATTTAATTCACACGAATGGACTACAACATATAAGTTTGTTCAAAGTCTTCTAAAAAAACTATGTTTATTATGGGTTCGAAATAAGGTTGTGGGCTGACTAGAGGTATTAGAAATCTGGCCCAATTTTCGTGTTAAGCATACTGGGCCAGTCCCTTTTATACAATTTCTGAAAAAATACGAGTTGTATGGCCCAAGAATAATCCATACCAAAAAACAACACATATACATAAACCAAGGCATTTGAACAAAATTTAAGATTGTTTCTAACTAATTCAGATATGTATTAATTCTTTTGAAAATAAAGTGAAGTATCTATACCGTTGGGTTTTATACCCCAGGCCAAATGTCCTAAGGTCCGGACTTGTTCCCAATGGCCTATGGCCTATGTTGTTCAGCTATTTCCAATTGGGCTGGTCTACAAGTCCAACCCATTTCACACTGTCCCTGTCTAAAGGACTCAAAGGGAATCAAATTTTTTTACTGGGTCTACTAAGCATGATTTATAAAAGACCTCACCCAATCCAATAAAAATAAGTTGAAATCTGAAATTAAAGGGGAAGGGGTTTAATTACAAATAAACAATGTTTACATAGCCAATTAAATTTAAATTACATTGGACTTATAAATAAAATTCTAATATCTTAAATTAAGGAGCTCTCAATGACTGTAGCAACTTTTATCTTCAGCTTCATTCAACCAAGTCAGGTGCTATTTTTAGCCAATCACTCAGCCACCTGCACCTCTTAATAGAACATAAATGTGCATTTTTGGAGTGAATCTGACCCAACTAGTGGTCAGATTCATATCTTTAATGTTGTTTTGAATGACTTTATATTTTTCACAAGAATCTTAAACAATCCTAAACAAAACATAGGCATTAACACATATAGTCTAAAGATGAAGCTAGAACACAATACACACAGATATGAAAAGAGTTCAGATCACCAGATTTCATTTCATCTCAAGAAAAGAAGGTGTTACATACCTTTTAAAGAAAAAAAAACAGCCAGAAAGTGACCAAATAAAGGTCAGAAAAACAGCAGGATTTAAGAGCCCAAACAACAGCACCAAAAATACAGCAATATCCCAGAATAAGACCCAGAAAATCAGCTTCAGTGAACCAGTATTTTGAAGCAAAAAACTACAGCTAAGATGGACCAGTTTTTTCTAGCAAATCAACAGCAAAAACACCAGTTTTCCTAGAAAACCATAGCCAAAAGAAAACCAGTTTTCAGAATGCTTTTGCATCCATTTTTTGACATTTTCAATGTTTTCTTATTTTTTTAGAGTAGTAATATGTATTTCAGAACAATATTTTCTCTAATGTGTGTTTAGTATATGTGTTCAGCCTATAATGTGTGTGTGGAAATTTTCAGAATGAATATCTCTCTCCATGTCTGTCATTTTCAGAATAGAGTGCCCTATATATATAGGCTGCCTAGGTGAGCATATTTCAAGAATATTTCTTATCTTAAAATCTGAAAATAGTACAATACAGACGTCCTCCTTATCCTATTTTCAGCATCTTTTGTAACAGCTAGGAAAACTGTACCATTTCTAGAAAGTTCTTCTATTATTACAGCCTTTTTTATTTCTGAAATTTACTGTTTTTAGCCAGAAAATTCTGATTTAATATCTTTCTTATTTTATTTTGATGTTTATCTTCATTGTAGATGTTTCTTGAACTGTTACACCAAAGATTCTTCACCTAGAATTCCTAAAATACACTAAGACATCCCTGTAATTACCCCTTATTGTTCAGGGCTAAGTTGACTAATTTTGATCTAATTAAGTGATTAATCTTAATAGTTAACACTAAGGAAGAAGCTAAAAGCTAAACTTATTCAGAAGTTAATTGAAACAAACCTAAACAAAGTTAGCAATTGAACCTAAGTGAGTTATTTTAGGATTTAGACCAAACTAATTCAAGTGATCCTATCGTGTGTCATTAGCTAAGTGATTGGACTTAATTAGTTATCCTAAATTATGAGTCAATTATCTATTTTAAGGAAGAACACAAGAACATGAGCCTAAGTTAACTAATTATATACAAAATCAGAATTCAATTAACGATCAAAATTAAACCTATCCCTAATCATGCATGATTACTATAATGGAAGTTGATCAATTAACATAAATAAATGACTAACAGGTTATTTTCAGGACAGTTAAAGAAAAAATGTGCAAAACCTAATCTAAGAGTCAAAATCTGTGATTTACGAGGATCAAGATCAAACCTATAACTAAACTGAGAAACAATTCCTAACTAAAGGCAATTGAATTCTTGGCTAATAGTTCAGAACATAGGCAAAAAAATCAGGATTAACCTAAATTACTATTTTAAATAGACCTAAAACATGCAGAATTAAACTAAGGTGGAAATTAGTTAATTAATACACATAATAACTACTAAACTATTTTACAAGAAGAAATAGTCAAAGAAAAATTGGAAAACCTAAAATCAAAACTAAAATCAGTTGAGTCATACAAAAATCAACAAATAAACCTATAACTAAATTCAAAACAGTATTTAATAACAAGAAAACGAAAATGTATGAAACATAAGCTAATTAATCTAAAGATCAGTAAGTAAAAGGAAAAATTTAAGACTAAACCTAAGCAAATAGTTTCAGAAGATGCTTAAACAAATAGAAAAATAAAGTTTTAGGGAGTACAAGTTAGTAGGAAAAAGCTTGGCTAGAAAAAGTTGAGTCGTCAGACTTTGGCCGGATTCTGGCGGGTTTGAAAACGAGTCAAACCCACATAAATCAATTGCTCTTGTCAAGTGCAATTGAATCATGTAGGTTTGAGTCATTAATTTGCTCAAAATCAACTGGTGAAGAATTTTTAGGGTTTCAGATTCTAAGATCTGAAATTAACGAAATTTGTAACGTTTTTGGGGAAATGGGTGAGAGATTAGGGTTGAGGGGAGGAAGGAGATTGTCTAGTGAAATTTTGGGTTAATTTGGAGTTGGTCCGCCGCCGGTAGGCGATTTTCTATCGGCGGACCACGGTGGTGGACCACGGGGTAAGAGAGAGATAGGGGAGACGACCTGTGGTAGATGGGGTGAGTTCTGAGGGGGTAGGTATTGTTAGGACATATTTATAGGGAATGGGTTGTGAGTTCCCAACCGTTGGATCATCAAAGATCAATGGCTGGGATTTAATGGAGTAGAAAACGACTCCCTTTGGTTAAGTCGATTTGGACGGGTTATGGGGTGAATTGGGCTTGGGTTTATTTGGGTATTAGGAAGAGGATTGGGCCTAAGTGTAGTTGGCCCAATCTGGTTCAATACTTAACCATTCCTATTAATTAGAAGAAAAATTAATTAAACAATTAAAATATATTAATTAGAAAATACTTAGCTACTTATCTTTATTATTGAGCCAAATTTAATTTAAAAATAAAACCATTAATTCTAACCTCAATACCAATAATTATCGAAAGAACCAATTTTTTTGTGATTTTTCTTCTGAGAATGTGATTAAATTATGTTGCTAAGTATTAAATTAAACCAAAAACTTAACTATGCAAGATAATAAAAAGATTTTAATTTTTTTTTTGTTATTTTTATTTTATGAATTTTAAAGACAAATTATGACCATAAATGCAAATAATTCATGAATACACACTGAAATTCGCACACAGTATTATTATAAATAAAATATTAATTTGTTCATTAAATTTTGTAGGAGTATTTCAATAGGTGAAAAATTACATGCTCACACGGGGTAGTTCCGTTGCAAAATTTTAGCCAACATACTTACCTCAAAAGCCCTCAATCAATACTCTAAAATTATTTTTCTTTAAAATTCACATCCGCTCGGCTCAAATCTAACCAAAATCGACGTAATAACATCAAATAATGCAAGAGAATTGTGATGACCCAAAAGGTCATCCTAGGTAATTCCAGCTAAATCTGTGTTCTGAGGCTTCGAAAGCCTCCGTTAATCTCACCTCGATATGCGTGCACAGCCCAGGCAGGTAGCCGGGAAGCTTCCATGTGAAAAGTTATTAAAGATGGGATTTTTGAATTGAATATTTGAATAAAGTTGACTTTGGTCAACATTCTTGGTAAACGGACCCGGACCCGGACCCGTGATGTGACGGTCCAGTAGGGTCCGTAGAAAAATATGGGACTTGGGCATATGCCCGGAATCAAATTCTGAGGTCCCAGGCTCGAGAAATGAATTTTTAAAGAAAATTGTTTTCAGGAAATAATAAAGGATTGTGAAAATAAGTAATTATGTGAAACCCGTGTTACCGGGCCTGTAAAACGGGCTTGATTTGATTGGTTTTGGATCCAAATGAGGAAAAAGGGAGTTGATGAACTTGTGGGGTTTCTAAAGAATTTGAAATTTGGCTTGAGAGGTGATTTTATGTTCCCGAGGTCCGAATGAAATTTCAAGACCGGGAATATTTCCGTTGTGTCATTTATAACTTATCTGCAAAATTTGAAGTCATTCCGAGTGGTTTAGGCCGGTTCGGCGCGTTGAAGTGAATTCTAGAATTTCAAAGTTCTTAAGTTTGATTAATTTGGTTTTGGGGTTTGATTTTGAGTTCCGTTGTTGTTTTTCATGTTCTGAAAGTTTCAGCGAGTCCGTATCATGAATACAGACTTGCCGGTGCTTTTGGACGGGGTCCCGAGGGACTCGGGTGAGTTTCGGACCCCTAGGAGCTAAGTTGGAAAAACCAGAAAATCTGCTATCTGGTTTACTTCTCTGCGATCGCAGAAGGTGGGTTGCGATCGCGGAGAAGGATTTTGCTGGGCTTGTGATTGTTCACTGCGATTGCAGCCTCCTCTTCGCGATCGCAGAGGCCTGGATTCCACACCTTCGCGATCGCAGCCCATTTCTTGCTATCGCATTGAGTCGCGTCTGGGCCGGGTGAGTTTGTTCTTCGCGATCGCAGGACCCCTGCCGCGATCGCAGAGGTCTTGCCAGTTATTCTTCGCGATCGCAGGACCTCTGCCGCGAATACAGAGGTCTGGTCAGTTGGCCTTCACGATCGCAGGCCCCTTGTCGCGATCGCAGTGAAGGAGTCACTGGGAAGGGTTATTAAATACGGGAATTAGCCTCATTCCACCATTTTCATCTTCCTGCTCAAGATTTTAGAGAGCTTCTCAAAGAACCTTCCTCCATTAAAATTGAGGTAAGTAAATTTCATAGTTTTATTAGTTTCAAACACTAATTCCTAGTTAAATTCACTAATAAATCATCTAAAAATCATAGAATTAGGTAGTAAATTTTAGGGTTCTTGGGGATTTTGGGATTTTTCCATGTTAGGCTATGAATTCTTGCATAAATTACATAACTTCGATCCTTAGACTCTGGGTAATTGATTCCTTCGTGAATTTTCAAAAATTCGAACGTGTGGGCCCGGGGTCGAACTTTAGTATTGTCGGAGAAATAGTAGGAAATGTANTAAACGGACTTGCTCGAGCTCACGGAACACTCAATACAACGCTAAAACTCAAAATCACCCTCCAAAACCCCTGAATTCAAAACTTAAGAACTTTGAAATTCTAGAATTCACTTCAACGCGCCGAACCGGCCTAAACCACTCGGAATGACTTCAAATTTTGCAGATAAGTTATAAACAACACAACGGAACTATTCCCGGTCTCGGAATTTCATTCGGACCTCGGGAACATAAAATCACGTCTCAAGCCACATTTCAAATTCTTTAGAAACCCCACAAGTTCATTAACACCATTTCTCCTCACTTGGATCCGAAACCAATCAAATCAAACCCGTTTTACACCAAATCTCACAGATAGGACGAACAACATATAATAAACATGTTCCAGGCCCCGGAACCATAACATGGACCCGGTAACAAGGTTTTCACATAATTATTCACTTTCATAAGCCTTTATTATTTTCAGAAAACAATTTTCTTTAAAAATTCATTTCTCGGGCTTGGCACCTCGGAATTCGATTCCGGGCATACGCCCAAGTCCCATATTTTCCTACAGACCCTCCGGGACCATCACATCACAGGTCCGGATATGTTTACCAAAAATATTGACCAAAGTCAACTTTATTCAATTATTCAATTCAAAAATCCCATTTTTATCAAATTTTCACATGGAAGTTTTCCGGCTACCTGCCCGGGCTGCGCACGCATATCGAGTTGAGATTAACGGAGGCTTTCGAGGCCTCGAAACACAGATTTAGCTGAAATTACTTAGGATGACCTTTTGGGTCATCACAAGATATAAATAGGTAAGTAGCCTTTCAATATTAATTTTTGTGGGTCCATACAGATGCCCAAGTTTATGTCCATATTTGAACCCCATAGTATTGTGAATTATTAGAAGCAATGTTATTGTTATCTTATTTCTGTTTAAATGTCTCTTTATTTTTATTTTTTTTTATATTTTTCTACTAATGTTTGGTTCACTAACTGTTTTGTTTTTGTTCTTTGATGATATAACTATTGTTAATATGCAATATAAGTATATACATATGTACGTAATATTATTATGTGTGTGTATATAAATATGTGTGTATATATTTATATATATACTTGACCTCAATTATTGTGCTTTGTAAAAAATAAAATCTGCTATATAAAATGATTTCATTTTTGCAAACATTTATTTCTTTGATTTTTATCATCTAACTTCCAAGCCTATGGTTTTTATTCTATGAAGGCAAAAATGGATATCTCAAAGATCAAAGAATCACTGAGTTGAGAAGTTTTATGATCACAAAATAGGTGAAACTAATACTTTTGACTATAACTTGTTCCAATTGTCTCTCAAAGAACACTGAGTCACAAAAAAAAATACAGAAGGCATCTCTTTCACACAGAAAATCAATCTTGATATTTTGATTATTCTGAAAACATTGTGATATGAAAAAAAAAGGAATATGAAACAACAAAGTTTCAAACCTTTGGAAAAAAGAAATACAAAATACTGCAAAGGCCTATAAATTCCAAAAAGTCACCACACAATATTGGTTATACATCTTGTAAAATTGTATAACCATATTACAACCAAATAAAAGTGTCACGACTCAAAACCTGGTTCAGGTCGTGATGGCACCTAACGGCGAGGTTAGGCAAGCCAACATATGAATC
>MDKH01013790.1:0-18878 GCA_005239495.1 Nicotiana undulata | reverse complement strand
GCTTGCTGATTATCTAATTGTGAATTGTTATGATTGAACAAAAGCGTAGTAAAGTGATGGTCGTCTAGCCTAGTTCTATGATAGGCGCCATCACGGCCTATTAGGATTTAGGGTCGTGACAACAACCCACCCAAAATACCTAGCATACCACCGGAACCACCAGATTCCAACAAAATAGAGGAAGACAGTCCCAAAATACACTCCTACAAAGAAATGCTTCTTGATAAACAAGATACCTCGCAAACAGACTACTTTGTATCGGAGCTGGAAAATCTAGAAACCCAGCAAAAAGGCAAGGAAAAAATAGGCCCAATTCTGCTCTCCGAGGAAGACAAAAACAGACTATAAGAGCCATGGCGCTACTCGGTTATCATCAAGCTCTTTGGCCGGCGTATGCCACACTACCTCCTCCGATCCAAACTAATCGAACTATGGAACTCATCTGAACAATTAATCTTGATTGACTTAGGATGGGATTTCTTCATAGTCTAATTTGGTAAGGAAGAAATTTGGTTAAGGCTATCCAACAGGGGCCATGGTTCATTTCTAGGAGCTTCCTCTCTATCAGACGGTGGGAACCAAAATTTGTCCTACAGGAAGCCACTCTATCATTCACTGCGATATGGGTTCGTCTCCCCTAGTTGCCAACCGAATTCTACGACAAAGAGATATTAGAAAAGGTTGGCAGAAAGCTTGGGAAACTCCTTAAAATCGATGCATGCACTTTAGCGACCCTAAGAGGAAGATATGCCAGAATATGCATCCAAGTTCCATTAGAATCACCGGTTGCAACATCTATCACTATAGGAGACCATAAACAGATGGTTGTCTACGAAGGTGAGAACGTCCTTTGTATAGGTTGTGGAAGGCTAGGCCACATCCTAAAAGGGTGTTCACACAGGCAAAAACAAAACCAACCACCACCATCACAAGACAACCCAGACTGCTCCAATTCAAAGGCAACTAGTGACGAAGAAGAGGAATGGAAAATTGTTTCCTTTCCAAGAAGGTGAAAGCAAGGACCAATCACCCAGCAACGCCCAACACCAAATCTAAATAGAAAAGGAAAAACATATGCTCAATCGGACGACATCCAGGTTCGAATGCTTGACACCATTTATGGTAAGTTTCTCGACACTCAAACTTTTCGATATGCTTCTAAAACTAACCCAACGAAGGACGAAATCCCAGCCCAGTGCACAAAAGACACCACTCCACCGATGGAAAATCAACCCACTCATGGACAGCCCACAAGAGACAGGCCCAATACAAGCACAAAGAAATAAATGGGCCCAGGGGGTTGTGAACAAATACCCAGTGCGGAGAAGGGGCCTACACCCCAAAGAAAAAACAAAATGGGACCTTCCCAAAAGCAAAACCAAACAGCCCCCCCCCCCCCCAAAAAAAAAAACCCAAAGTCAACTAGCCCAAAGGGCCTAGATGGGAGTCTGACAAAGCACCAGACGGAGACCCAGTCCACCTCTAAACCCATCAACTACCCAATAGACCCCAATGATGATCCCTACTGTTCTACATCACCCCTACAAACTCACTCTGTGCAAAATCAATCCATGGAAACCCAAGAGCAAAATCTTAGAAATCCAAAAATTACAACTGATTTGACACCAGCCATCAATTCAACTGGATTTGTGTATTAGACACAGGTTTCGAAGCATCCACCGTGGGTGTCGATCCACCTTCATCATCAGCAAAAACTGATGATTACCCCCAATAACCCCCATTTAATAACAACCCAAAAAAAGCTAGACAGAAAAACCCAAAAATGGAATCCCCCCCCCCCAATCCCCCAGTCATTCTGACCTCCGTTCCACCACCACCGGACCACACGTCAGCATTATGGATGGAGATAGCTCTCCATGGACAGGAACTGAGCTACAGTTTTCAGTTGGGAAACCAGCCAATATCCCTAATAATCCAAAACCCAGCCCATTTGTCCAGAGTTACTACAGAGGCGCTAAATAGGGGTTTGGTGATGTTTGGTACTCAACTATGGCAGTTGATGGTGCTCTAGAGCAACCTCAACCCCCTATAGCAAACCAATGTCCACAACATGATGCAACAAATCTTCAGTTTCGTTCCCTTCTTCCCAAATCCGGCAATAACGGACCCGTTTGCAAATCCTCAGTCCAAAGTTTTTCAACACTGGCCACACCAGGACCCTTCGTCTTCAACGCAAGAGAAAAAGGGCTCACCGCCATTGGAGAATATCTTGAAAGAGATATCAAAAGCCTTGGAAATACTGAAGAACTACGAAACTCCTACAACAAAGGAAACGACACCATCGTATAGCCCATTGTGAATAGACTCCTATGGCTAGAGGCGGTACGAGTGGTGGAGTTCAGTATGGATCACAGCGAGACCCTGATATTTCTTTTCCCAAAGCGTTTAGCAAGATATGGGATGATTCTGTCCTCTTATCAAAGCCAAGGTGTATTGAAGCCTCTTCTGGCACTAATAGCCTGTTTGGCCAAGCTTTGTTTTGGGCCAAAAGTGCTTCTTTTTTTGTCAAAAGCACTTTTGGCCAAAAATTTAGGTGTTTGGCCAAGATTTTGGAAGGAACAAAAGTGCTTTTAGGGAGAAGCAGAAAAAAGTAGCTTCTCTCCAAAAGCACTTTTTTGAGAAGCACTTTTGAGAAAAATACACTTAGAAGTAGTTTTCAAAAGCTTGGCCGAACACTAGTTACTGCTCAAAAGTGCTCTACAAATTAATTAACCAAACACAAACTGCTTCTCACCAAAAACACTTTTTTAAGAAATACTTTTGAGAAAAGCACTTCTCAAAATAAGCTGATTTTAGAAGCTTGGACAAACGGGCTATAACTCCAGTGATGAGATCATAGACATCTCAGCCTAGGGGAAGAGATGTGATGCCAACCCAGGGAAGGGACAAATCATCGAGGAGCAACCCCCCTCCAACCCCCCATCCTCTAATTAATTTTATCATACGGAATGTTAGGGGGCAAACAACGCTGAGTTCAGGCGGCATTGCTAAGGGATGGTGAAAATGCACAAACCTACTATGTTAGTGTTGTTGGAAACCAAGATGGTGGAGCATAAAAAGCTCACAAAGGAACTGCACTATGACCTTCATATCCAGTTCCCAGCAGTAGGCCACTCAGGAGGTATGGTCATCATGTGGAAGGAATCCTCCCTCCAGGTAGACGAAGTAGCAGTAACACCACAAGGTATTCATGCAATGGTCAAGTAAATCCCCTTAAACCCTCATTGGTTACTTTCTGCTACTTATGCTAGTAATTATATTGAGGTTAGAAAGACTCTCTGGGATAACTTGATCGATATTTCCAAGAACTTTAAAGGTAGTTTGTTTGTGGGTGGGGAATTCAATGAAGTCTTAAAATCTAGGGACAAATTTTGGGGCAACCCCAACAAACAACAACAACAACAACAACAACATACTAGTAAAATCTCACTAGTGGGGTTTGGGGAGAGTAAAGTGTACGCAGACCTTACCCCTACCCCGAAAAAGGTAGAGAGGCTATTTCTGGGATACACTCGGCTCAACAAGAGAGACAATAATATCAAAAAAGAAATAAAAGAAAAGGCATGTAACAACAAAAGATGCCAGAAAGAAAATAACAACAATGTGAACACAACATAGACCGCTAACAAACCTAAACAAAACTCTATCTGAATACCCGGTAAAAAGAGGGAAGAACTATCGACTACCCTTTAGCCTACCACCCTAATGCTCGACCTCCACATTTTCATATCAAGAGTCATGTCCTCGGAAATCTGAAGCTGCGTCATTTCCTGCCTGATCACCTCGCCCCAATACTTCTTAGTCCGCCCTCTGCCTCTTCTCGTACCTGCCAAAGTCAACCGCTCACACCTCTTAACTGGTGCATCTAGGATTCTCCTCCGCACGTGTCCGAACCAACTAAGTCGCACTTCCCGCATCTTGTCGTCAACGGGATCCACTCCCACCCTCTCTCGAATAACTTCATTCCTTATCTTATCCAGCCTAGTGTTCCCACACATCCATCTAAACATCCTCCTTTCTGCTATTTTCATCTTCTGGATATGTGAATTCTTTACGGGCCAACACTCAGCTCCATACAACATGGTCGGTCTAACCACCGCTCTATAGAACATACTTTTGAGTTTCGGTGGCACATTCTTGTCACACATGACTCTAGAGGCTAACCTCCATTTCATCCACTCCACCCCGATACGGTGAGTAACATCCTCGTCGATCTCCCCATCTCCCTAGATAATTGACCCTAAGTACTTAAAACTTTCTCTCTTGAGGATGACCTGTGAGTCAATCCTGACTTCCACATTCGCTTCCCCCGTCACGTCGCTGAACTTACATTCCACATATTCCATCTTAGTCCTACTCAACTTGAAACCTTTAGACTCCAAGGCCTTCTTGCATTCCTCCAGTCTCCTATTAACGTCGCCTCGTGTCTCATCAATCAGAACTATATCATCAGCAAACAACATACACCATGGCACCTCTCCTTGGATATGGTGTGTCAGTGCGTCCATCGCCTGAGAAAATAAGAACGGGTTGAGCGCAGATCCTTGGTGTAACCCCTTAACAACCGGAAAAGGCTCTGAGTCACCTACAAGAGTCCTAACCCGAGTCATAGCTCCATCATACATATCCTTTATCGCCCTGATGTTAGCCACTGGCACACCGTTCACCTCCAGACACCTCCAAAGGACGTCCCTAGGGACCTTGTCATACGCCTTCTCTAGGTCAATAAACACCATATGCAAATCTCGTTTCCTATCCCTGTATTGTTCCACCAACCTCCTGATAAGGTGGATAGCTTCCGCAGTAGAATGACTCGGCATGAACCCGAACTGGTTTTCCGATATAGACACTGCCCTTCTTATCCTCCCTTCCACCACCCTCTCTCAAACTTTCATGGTATGACTTACTAACTTGATACCCCTATAGTTGTTGAAATTATGGAATATCCCATTTGTTCTTGTACATCGGAACCATTATACTCCACCGCCACTCATCAGGCATCCTCTTTGTCCTGAAGATAACATTAAACAACCCAGTCAGCCACTCCAAGCCTGCTCTACCCGCATATCTCCAACACTCTACGGGAATGTCATCTGGTCCGGTCGCTTTTCCCTCACTCATCTTATCCATCACACCCACGACCTCCTTAACGTTAGTACGCCTACAATACCTAAAGTCTCGGTGAATCTCGGAGTGCCCCAATTGTCGTAACACGATGTTTCCATCCCCGTCTTCATTCAGAAGTTTATGAAAGTACGATTGTTGTCACGACCCAAATTTTCCTCCGTTGGGTATTGTGACGGCACCTACTCTTAAGGACTAGGTAAGACTAACATTGAATAAACATAATCATAATATCAAAACCTTTTAAATGCTTTTTGACATAACTTTCTAAACATTGCATATCTTCCCAAAACCCGGTGAATACAAATCATAAGCTTTAAAAAATTTACACTAAGATTTCTAATTTCCACTGTTTGGAAATAAATACAACAGTGTATGACAAAAATATAAGACGGTGACTCCGAAACCGCAAACGCTGAAGCGGTTTTACCTTGAGTCTCCACAAAAGCAACCGCGCTGCTAACAATCAACCGGCTGGCTATGCGAAATCTGGAATCTGCACAAAAATATGCAGAAGAGTAGTATGAGCACACCACAGCGGTGCCCAGTAAGTATCAAGACTAACCTCGGTGAAATAGTGACGAGGACTAGTCGAGACACCCACTGGTCCGATAAACTAAACAAGCATAAATATAGGAATAACAGAATATGACATCTATCTAATGACTACACAGTATAATTAACACATAACAAGTACGAAGCGGAAGGGAAATACAACAAATAACAATGGAACATCATAATAATACACAGAAGAATGGACGGGAACGCAACCCGAAAACCGGAAACCACAATACTGTAAGAACAAGTAGTAATTCAACACTGCATTAATTGGTCAAATCTTCGAGAATAGACTTTCACCCGCAAGTCCATTTTGAAAGCTTTAAAGTATAATCATTTTAAGTAGAAGATTCCTTTGAAATACATTTCTTCCGTATATATATATATATATATATATATATATATATATATATACATACACTTTTCAAAAAGATATCTTTCAACATGATTCCTTCAAGATAAATGCTTATCAAATATACTTTTCCAACAAAATGTCTTTCAAACATAGGTTTTTGAAAGATAAATGCTTTTCAAATATACCTTTCGAAGTAACAGTCTTTCAAACATAATTTTCTTCAAGGAAAATGCTTTTCAGCTATACTTTTCAATAAATATCTTTTGATCATAATTTCTTCAAGATAAATATACCGGAACTCCGTCCGTAGTTCATAATTCGTCATACAGTACAGGGGGGATCTCCCAGAATACGTCCGTAATCCCCAAAAGTAAATATGCAGTGCTGGGGGGATCTCCCAGAATACGTCTGTAGTCCCTAAAAGTAAATATGCAGTAATGGGGGATCTTCCAGAATACGTCTGTAGTCCCCAAAGTAAATATGCGGTACAGGGGGATCTCCCGGAATACGTCTGTAGTCCCCAATTTAAATATGCAATGTAATCAACAGAGATAACAACCATAACACGACAAAAACATTATACATTATCACAACAATCACAAAGCAACAAAAGATATAAATGCAGTGTACGACGAGCACATCAATACAAGGACTTAAATCACGAGAACGGAAGAACTCATTCACAAGAAATAACCACTGAAAGGATATAATAAGGGTAAAGAAACAGCTTAACCGGGAGAAACACGACGTAACAACGAATTCACAGTATTCAAGTCCACAATAAGATGTCATCTCAAGCAAAGAGATTCCAAGTACAATCCAGTCGACTAAGGGGTAGGTTATCTCAATTTCCTTTTTAAGGTTGAATAGTTACGAGAGATTTTCCACAATCCAAATAAGGGTAAGTATCTAAAGACAATCCCAACTCCAATTACTGCTAAGCAATTATAAGGCGAGATCATCTAGATTCCTTTTTAAGGTTGAATGATTATGAGAGATTTTCCACAATCCAAATAAGGGTAAGTATCTAAAGACAATCCCAACTCCAATTACTGCTAAGCAATTATAAGGCGAGATCATCTAGATTCCTTTTTAAGGTTGAATGATTATGAGAGATTTTCCACAATCCAAATAAGGTAAACAGCTACAGATAATCCAAATTCCAATTTCCTACTCAACAACTATAAGGCGAGATATGACTAATTTGAGCTAAATAGGCAGTATATGAAAAAGAATATAGCATGATGATATGAGAGGTAAAATTTTCAACTAGGTCACTTAAGATCAAACCGACAACAAAGGGAATCTAAAAGCAAGTAATTTCTAATTTATGCAGGAAGAGATGAACTATCAATCATAAACTCAGTCATAGCAATTACAAATTCATACACAGGGAATATAAGGACCTAAGAACCCTAAAAGGCCAAATTCATACAAATAAGTCCGAGTATGCACTTGTCACCTCGCGTACACGGGCTACAGTCAACATAGAAGACTAAAATCCTAAGGGGTAGTTCCCCCACACAAGGTTAGGAAAGATACTTACCTCGAAGATGACAACCCGATATCTAAAATGGACTTCTCGGGTGAAAGGGACCTCCGGACGGCTCAAATCCAACTAGAAAAAATTCAAAACACACATAAATCGTATAAGGAACTATTCTGAATAATAAAGTTTTGATCTTTACAAAAATTTAAAAATCGACCCCAAAAGTCGACCCCCGAGCCCGCACTTCAGAACCCGAGAAATTTTACAAAATCACACCCATTCCAATACGATTTCAACCATACAAATTTTATCAAATTCCGATACCATTTGGTCCCTCAAATCACGATTTTTCATTTTAGAAATTTTCTTTCAAAACCAACATTTTCCTCAACTAAAAACACAAATTAAATGATGTAATAAAGATAAAATCATGAAATATATTTAATTCTAGTTGAAGAACACTTACCCAACCGAATTTCGTGAAACCCATAAAAAATCGCCAAAAACCGAGCTCTACAAGTCAAAATATAATAAAAATGGCTTAACCCTCGACTTTGAAGAATTATAATCTGCCCAGGCCTTTAATCGCGACCGCAGAGGAAGGACCGCATTCGCGAAGAAGTAAAATAAAGCTTCTCAATTGTACTATGTGAACGCGAAGACTAGCTCGCGAACGCGGAGAAGGAGAGCAGGACAACTACGCGCACGCGTAGGGTGGAAGGCGAACGCGAGGAGGAAAGTTAGGTTGCCCAGAAAACACCCTTCACGAACGCGAGGGGAATGATACGAACGCGAAGAACCTCCAATATGACTCATCGCGAACGCGGAAGAGGAAAACAGCTGACAGATATCAGCAGTGAAAATAGGAGAAAATTGACCCGGAGCCTATCCGAAACGCACCCGAGACCCCTGGGACCCCGCCTAAACACACAAACAAGTCACATAACCTAACACGGTCTCGCTCGAGGTCTCTAATCACATAAAACAACGCCGAAACGATGATAAAACCATAATTCGAACTTATGAACCTTCAAGTCTTCAAATTTCTAAATTCGTGCCGAAACCTATAAATTCAACCTGGAATGATGCGAAATTTTGCAGGAGCTAGCTCCACGTCCGAGCCTTAGAACAGGACAAGACATTTGAATTCTAGCGCACTAGCCTTAAATAGACTCTTGCTTCAAGTGTCCCAATTAACACCCCGGAGCTGCTCTAACTCTCGGAATCGCATTCCGACCCCGATATCCAAAAAAGTCAAATATGGTCAAACTTCTTCATTTTCCAAACATAAAAAATTTTCAACTTTCGCCGAATTATTTCAAATTACTCTACGGACCTCCAAAACCAATTCCGGACGCGCGCCTATGTCTAAAATCACTATATGAATCTGTTGACATTACCCAAAACTCATATCGAGGCCGTTTACACAAAAGTCAAACTTTCGGTCAAATCTCATTGCTTAAGCTTCAAAATTAAAATCCCTCTCCCATTTCGCCTCCGGATCACTGAATCCAACCATGCACGCAGGTCGATATGCACAATGTGAATGTTCATGACCTTACGCCACCGAACAGAGCTTATATTATAATGACTGGTCGGGTCGTTACAATTTCTAACTTATCTTAACAATTGCCAACTTGTAGACCTAGGATTCAAAGGAAGTAAGTACACTTGGTCTAACAAGCGTTAGAAGAATAGGTCCTGCCTTATCCTAGAAAGAATTGATAGGTGCTTTTCTAATAACCACTGGGTAAATGAATACCTAGAGGCAAATATTACTCACCTTGCTAGGACCCACTCTGGCCACTGTCCCTTGTTGGCCAAACTCAACAATAACACTCCAATGGTCTTCACCAAGCCCTTTAGGTTCGAATCCATGTGGTGTAGCCACCCTGTGTTCCAAGCCCTCATCAAGGATTCTTTCCCACTTCAATCCACCCTAATCCCTTCCATAATTAGGTTAAAGAGAATGCAATCAATTGGAACAAACTCACTTTTGGCAATATTTTCCCCCAAAAAACAAAGTGATAGCTTGCTAGGATAGCTGGGATACAAAAATCCCCTAGCTATCATTCTAGCAATTTCCTCCAAACCCTTGAAAACACCCTTATTGAGGATCTTGACTCTGTCCTTAAAAATGAGGAAGATTTATTGAAGCTAAAAGCTAGAATAAACTGGCTCGCTAATGGTGATGCCAATACCAGATTCTTCCAAACATCCACCCTTAATAGAAGAAGGAGAAACAGAATCCTCCCCCTCAAGGATGACTCAAGGCAATAGCAGTATGAGCCCCAGGAAATCAAAGCTTCAATAGCCAAAATATTTCAAGAGCTCTACTCCACATCCCACTCTCAATCTCAAATACACACTACCACACACAGTCCCTCCCTACCTGACATTCAAAAATCCACCATTGCAAGGCATCTCAGAGATAGTGAAATCAAAAGTGCCATCTTCTCCTTTAATCCTTTCAAAGCTCCAGGCCCTGATGGACCGCACCCTTTCTTCTACCAGAAATATTGGGACATAGTAGGGAAGGATGCGATCCAATTCTGCAAAAATTTTCTTCTCAAAAGAAATAATGCATCCACTGATAAATGAGACGCTCATGTGCTTAATTCCAAAATGTCCCCAGGCATCCATAATAAAAAAAATACAGGCCCATAGGTTTATGCAGCACTGTTTACAAAACAGTGACTAAAGTCCTAGTAAACTAAATTAAACCTTACTTGTCCCATATCATTGGACCTAGATAGGCTAGCTTCCTTTCCAACAGGAGAGCTTCTGATAATGCTATCATAGTCCAAGAATACATCACCCATTTTGGGAAGATGAGAGGAAAATCACCTCACGTGATCCTTAATGTAGACCTGGAAAAGGCATTTGATGTATTAGAATGGTCCTTCATTAAAGAGACTCTCCATGTCTTCAACGTTCCCACTGCCACCATCAATCTCATTATGTCATGTGTTAGCTCATCCTTCATCTCTATCCTTGTAAATGGGGAACAGACAAATTCCTTTAAGCCCACCAGAGGCATCGGGCAGGGTGACCCTTTATCACCCTACCTCTTCATTTTATGTATGGAAAGGCTCTCCAAGGCCATTGAGAGAAATGTCCAACAAATGGAATGGTCCCCCATTAGCATTAGTAGAACTGGCCCTAAGATATCCCATTTTTTCTTTGTTGGTGATCTAACCATGTTTGCTACACCTAATCAAAGTAACTGCAACACAATCCTCACTACACTCAATTCCTTCAATCATGCTTCAAGGAAGAAGATCAACCTTAGTAAATCCAAGGTCTTTTTCAGTGCCAACTGCCAACCCCACCAAATGGAAATAATCTCCAACACCCTTGCCATCTAGGCATCAGCCAACTTTGGCAAATACCTTGGATTCCCTATTTTTCACAAAAGGTCCACCCATAATGACTTTCAATTCATCATAGATAATCTGCACACCAAATTGGCTGGGTGGAAAACAAACATGCTTAATATGACTGGAATGACCACCGTAGCAAAATCCTCTCTTAACCATGTCATGCAATACATCAAACTCCCCTCCAAAACATCCAAAAAGATTGACAAAATCCAAAGGAATTTCATCTGGGGTACCACCACTACCAAAAGAAAGATGCACCTTGTTTCCTGGGATATAATCAAAAAGTCTAAGGCACAGGGTGGCCTTGGAATCCAAAAGGCTGACCTGAAAAACAAATCCATCCATTCAGGATTGGCATAAAGGCTCTACAAGAACCCATCCTCCTTATGTGCTAAAACTCTTATAGCTAAGCACTACAAGTGGAGGAACCCTAAAAAAAATCAAAATCAAGTACCTGGCAATGCATCCTCAAAGGGTGGGAAACATGCATACAAGCCAAAAGATGGGTTGTCCACTCAAGGAACAGAGTCAGCTTCATCAATGACCCTTGGATCCCAAATCTACTCTCAATCAGATGCATAATTGAAGGCCCTCTTACTCAGAAGGACCTTTCCATTACAGTGGCATCAGTTCATAACAATGGGAATTGGGATATTTCTTCTATCTCCGTAAACACCCCCCCAAGTATCCAAAAGACCATCCTAAACACATTCATACCATCCAATCCTATAAAGGAGGACAGAATAATATGGGGAATCACCACCAATGGCATTTTCACCTCAAAGTGAGCATACTCTCTACTGGATAATCTTGCCCAACAAAGCTGTGCAGACACAAGTAACAACTACTTGTGGATCTGGAAACTAAAAGTTCCAAACAAGATCAAGTCTTTCTTTTGGATTCTCTTCAATGATGTCACGACCCCAAATCCTAACAGGCCGTGATGGCGCCTATCATGGAACTAGGCTAGCCGACCATCACTTTACTACACATTTATCCAATTAAATTAGTTCACACTTAAATAATAAGCAAGCAAACCATAGCATAAATAATATAAATAAGTCTTAACGTTCCCATATTAGCCTAAACAACCTCCCAAGAACTGGAGTCAATAGTCACGAGCATCTAAGAATAAATAAATCTAACTCTACTAAAACTATAACATGTGTCTCTGAATCAAATGCTAAACCAAATAAGGAAGGGAAATAGAGAAGCTGTGGACGCTGAACAGCTACCTCGAAATCCCGTGACTGCTACTAATGAACCTGCGTCTGCTACTGCTACGAGCTCATACCTGAATCTGTGCACAGAGGCACAGGGAGTCTTTATGAGTACGCCAACTCAGTAGTAATGAAAATAAATCACAGTCTGAGCAATATAAACACACAGAACATGTACACAATTCCACAAACCAGTAAAACACCAAGTCACCACGTAGTATTCATCAAATAATGAGTTCGAAATCAGTTTTAAGAAAAACCTTCGAAACAAGTGAAATATCGTATATCTCAGTAAAACCAATGTGAAAACGAAGTAAATCACAGTTTGAAAACTCAGTAAAGTTCTTCATAAAACTTCCCCTCGGGCCAAAATCATTTATCGTAACCATTGTCCATCAGGCGTCTTCACAATCACTCTGCCCATCAGGCATCCTCACAGTCACTCTGCCCATCAGGCATCCTCACATTCACTCTGCCCATCAGGCATCCTCACAGTCACTCTTCATAAGCCCCACGGCCATCACTCATTCGGTACCGGCACTCACTTGGGGGTGTGTTACAAACTCCGGAGGGTCTCCTACAGCCCAAGCGCAATAATAAGCCACAACATGGCATAATTCACACACAATATATGCCCGCAGCCTCACTCAATTCACATCATCCTCACAATATAGGCCAGCAGCCTCACTCAGTCAGACACTCTCAATTTGCCATTCAGGCCAAAAATATACCGGGTTCTCGACCCAAAAATAGTATTTCGATTTCAAGAAGTAGTATCAAAATACTCTGAGTGTCAAAAAAATTCACAGAAAAGACTGATGTGAATAATCATAATATAGTAGTGAGGAAAATAGTAAAAACATCCCCCAAGGGGTAAACAAATCGGCACGAGGCCCCAAACATGGCTTACAGCCCAAAACATACCATAATGTATAAATACTATTTAAGCAAAGGCTTAAAAATCGGTTTCGCAACTCAATAGTCGCCCAAATTAGGAACCATGTTCCAAAGTTTCCACCTTTTTATTTCAAAACCCGTGAAAGGGTGCATAGTCCGGGGTTTCATACCCTCAGGACAGGATTTAAAGACATTACTTACCTCAAAACTAGCCCGAAAACTATTTCGCAATGCGCTTGCCTCTTGAATCAACCTCCAAAGGCTCCAAATCTACCAAGTTCATATTTTTATCATCAACATGGGCTTAAGGAACAATTTCCAATCGAAAGATATCAATTTTACTAAAAAATCTGAAACCGGGCAAAACCCGATCCCCGAGCCCGCGTCTCAAAACATAGAAACTTTTACAGAAAAGTGTTCTTCATCTTCCCACGAGTCCATACATATAAAGAACACCAAAATCGGAGTCCGTTTGACCCCTCAAATCGACCCTTGAAGGTCTCATAATCTCATGCCCCAAAATCCTATTTTTCTACTGTTTTTCATGAATTAAAGGATGGAATTATGGTCTATAATCACCCATAAACGAGTTTTAATGATCAAAATACTTACCTCTATGAAGACAAGGATTTCCGTCTTCAAAATCGCCCCCAAGAGCTCTTTTCCGTACAACAATGGTGTAAAAAGGGGTTTAAGTCGCGGAAGGGTTATTTAAATATTGCCCAGGCTTTTGTTCTCCGCGATCGCAGCTTTGCCCCTGCGATCGCACAGTGTTACCTGTTCTACCCTCCGCGATCGCAGCCTTAGGCACGCTATCGCACTGCCTTACCTTGCTACCCTGCCCCACGCGCTCCAGCCCTGTGCGGTCGCACACACTCGCCCGCGATCGCATAACTCTCTCCCTCTCTTCACTGCGATCGCACCTCTTCCCCTGCGGTCGCACAGAGTAAATTTCTTCTGCAATTACACCAGCAAAACAGCAGTGTTTCTATGTCCGGACGTGTCCGTTAATCACCCGAAATAAATCCCGAGCCCCTCGAGACCCCAACCAAACTTACCAACATATCCCATAACATCATTAAAACTTAGTTGCACTATCAAAACACCAAAACTAACATCAAAACACCAAATTTACATCGGATTCAAGCCTAAGAACTTTGAAACTCTTAAAATTCACCAATAATGCCGAAACTATCCAAATCAACTCTGATTGACCTGAAATTTTGCGGACAAGTCCAAAATGACATTACGAACCTGCTCTAACTGTCGGAATTCCATATCGACCTCGATAGCCTATTTTCCACTACCGTCCGAAAATCGCCAAAAACTAACTTCCGCCTATTCAAGCCTAATTCTACACCGAACATCACAAAATTATTCTGAACACACTCATAATCCCCAAATGACCTAACGAAGCTTTCCGAGCCATAAAATCCGCATTCCGAGGTCATTTACCAATAAGTTAACTCTTAGTTGACTTTTTCCATTTTAAGGCTATTTTTAAGGGCTAAGTGCCTGAGTTCTCATTTAACCATTCCGATTTCAAGCCTATCAACTCTAACACATTAATAATAGAATAACCAATCTATAATAAGTCAATAACAACAATTAAAATGCAGGTTTCACGTAACGACAGACCGGGTCGTTACATTTTCCCCCTCTTAAACAAACGTTCGTCCTCGAACGAGTCTAGAAACATACCCGGAGTCTGAAACAAGTGAGGATATTTGCTCTGCATCTCCCGCTCGGTCTCCCAAGTAGCTTCTTCTACTGGCTGACCTCTCCACTGCACCTTTACTGATGCTATATCCTTGGACCTCAACTTTCTGACCTCACGAGCTAAAATAGCTACTGGCTCAACCTCGTATGACATATCACCCTCGAGTTGAACTGTGCTGAAATCTAACACGTGTAACGGATCACCAATATATTTTCTGAGCATCGACATATGAAACACCGGATGAACACTCGACAAGCTGGGTGGCAAAGCAAGTCTATAAGCCACCTCTCCAACCTTCTGAAGCACCTCAAAAGGACCAATAAACCGAGGACTCAGCTTTCCTCTCTTTCCGAACCTCATAACACCCTTCATGGGTGACACTTTTAGCAGTATCTTCTCACCTTCCATAAATGATACATCCCGAACCTTCCGGTCCGCATAACTCTTCTGTCTAGACTGCGCCGTGCGAAGTCTCTCCTGAATCAACTATACCTTCTCCAACGCATCCTGAATCAAATCTGTGCCCAATAACTTGGCCTCACCAGGCTCGAACCAGCCAACCGGAGATCTACACCTCCTACCATATAAAGCCTCATACGGGGCCATCTTAATACTGGACTGATAGCTGATATTATATGCAAACTCCGCTAATGGCAGAAACTGATCCCATGAACCACCAAAATCAATCACACAAGCCCGTAACATATCTTCCAATATCTGAATAGTCCGTTCTGACTGCCCGTCGGTCTGAGGGTGACATGTAGTGCTCAACTCTACATCGGTACCCATACCTTTCTGTACGACCCTCCAAAGCTGAGATGTGAACTGAGTACCTCTGTCAGAAATGATAGAAACCGGAACTCCATGCAACCGGAAAATCTCTTTAATGTAGATACCAGCTAACTGCTCTGAAGGATAAGTAGTACTGACAGGAATGAAATGGGCGGACTTGGTCAATCTGTCCACAATGACCCAAATAGCATCAAAACCCTTCAAAGTCCGTGGAAGCCCAACTACAAAGTCCATAGTAATCCTTTCCCATTTCCACTCTGGAATATCTAACCTCTGAAGCAAACCACCTGGTCTCTGGTGCTCATACTTAACCTGCTGGCAGTTGAGACACCGTGCTACATACTCAACAATATCTCTCTTCATCCGTCTCCACCAATACTGCTGTTTCAGATCCTGGTACATCTTCGTGGCACCCGGATGTATAGAATACCGCGAACTGTGAGCCTCTGCCAATATCAATTCTCGAATACCATCAATGTTGGGCACGCAAATACGACCCTGCATCCTCATAACTCCATCATCACCAATAGTTACATCTCTGGAATCACCCCGACGAACTCTATCTTGAAGAACTAATAAGTGTCGGTCATCATATTGTCTCGCCTTAATCTGATCAAATAAAGAAGACCGAGAAGCCATGCTAGCTACCACTCGTGGAGGCTCTGAAAAATCCAATCTCACTAACTGACCCGCTAAAGCCTGAACATCAAGGGTTAAGGGTCGCTCTGCTGCTGAGAGATAAGCTAGACTTCCCAAACTCTCGGCGCTGCGACTCAAGGCATCGACCACCACATTGGCCCGCCCAGATGATACAAGATAGTCAAGTCATAGTCCTTGAGAAGCTCCAACCATCTCCTCTGCCGCAAATTAAAGTCCTTCTGTCTCAGCAGATACTGCAAACTACGATGATCGATGTAAATCTCACACTGTACTCCATACAAATAATGCCGCCAAATCTTTAAGGCATGAACAATGGCAGCTAACTCATGATCGTGCACTGGGTAATTCTTCTCGTGCACCTTCAACTGCCTCGACGCGTAGGCAATCACCCTACCGTCCTGCATCAACACCGCTCCCAAGCCAACTCTAGAAGCATCACAATAAACCGTATAAGAACCCGAACCAATAGGCAACACCAATACCGGAGCTGTGGTCAAAGCTGACTTGAGCTTCTCAAAGCTCTCCTCACATTCATCGGACCATCTGAATAGACCACCCTTCTGTGTCAATTTGGTCAGAAGTGAAGCAATAGAAGAAAATCCTTCCACAAAGCGACGGTAGTAACCTGCCAGACCAAGGAAATTCCGAATCTCTGTAGCTGAAGACGGTCTAGGCCAACTCTGCACCGCCTCAATCTTCTTTGGATCAACCTGAATACCCTCACTAGACACCACGTGCCCCAAGAAAGCTACTGAACCAAGCCAAAACTCACACTTGGAGAATTTTGCATAAAGCTTCTCCTCCCTCAATATCTGCAACACGATTCTCAAGTGCTGAGCATGCTCTTCCTGGCTACGAGAATAAACCAGGATGTCATCAATGAATACGATAACGAAAGTATCAAGATAGGGCTGAAATACGATGTTCATTAATTGCATGAACGCTGCTGGGGCATTGGTCAGCCCAAATGACATAACCAAAAATTCATAATGACCGTATCTGGTCCTAAAAGCCGTTTTCGGAATATCAGAATCCCGAATCTTCAACTGATGATACCCCGACCTCAAGTCGATCTTGGAGAGTACCCTAGCTCCCTGAAGCTGATCAAATAAGTCGTCAATACGAGGCAAAGGATAACGATTCTTCACTGTAACCTTATTCAACTGTCTATAATCAATACACATGCGCATCGAACCATCCTTCTTTTTCACAAACAACACCGGCGCGCCCCAAGGCGATACACTAGGCCGAATGAACCCATTATCTAAGAGTTCCTGAAGCTGTTCTTTTAATTCTTTCAACTCTGTTAGTGCCATACGGTAAGGTGGAATGGAGATAGGATGAGTATCTGGCACCAGGTTAATACCAAAATCAATATCCCTGTCATGTGGCATGCCTGACAGGTCTGCAGGGAATACATCCGGAAAATCACGGACTACGGGAACAGAATCAACAGATGGAGTCTCACTACTAACATCTCGCACAACCGCAAGATAAGATTCACACCCTTTCTCAACCATACATTGAGCCTTTAAATAAGAAATCACTCTGCTAGGCACATGCTCTATAGACCCCCTCTACTCAACTCTCGGAACTCCGGGCATAGCTAAGGTAACGGTCTTAGCGTGACAATCAAGAATATCATGACATGGGGATAACCAATCCATGCCCAGAATTACATCAAAATCGACCATACTCAATAACATCAAGTCCACTCGGGTCTCCAAACCCCCAATAGATATAAGACACGACCGATACACGCGGTCCACAACAATAATATCATCCACCGGAGTCGAAACATGAACGGAAGTAACTAGAGACTTACGGGGCATATTCAGAAAATGAGCAAAATAGGATGAGACATAAGAGTACGTGGAACCAGGGTCAAATAAAGCCATAGCATCACTGTGACAAACTGCAATAGTACCTGTAATCACTGCATCTGACGCCATAGCATCAGGCCTAGCTGGAAGTGCATAAATACGTAGCTGGCCTCTACCTGCTCGACCTCCCCCTATAGGGCGGCCTCTAGCTGCCTAACCACTACCCTTGGCGGCCTGGGTAGGTGGTGAAATAACTGGGGCTGAAGCCGAGGGTTGAACCCTCTGCTGAGCACAACTATTAGGACGACGGTGACACTGCCTCCACTCATGTCTGAACTCTCCGCACTCATAACAATTACCTGGAGTCGGAGATGAAAATTAACGAAAACCCTTGCCATCGTGATAACCACCAGACAAACCCTGATGAGATGATGCTCGGGCAGAGCTCTGAGCTGGAAGGGCACTAAAAGATGAACGTACCTGATGAGCATTGCGAGGACCCTTCCCCGACGATACCCCATTGTATGCTGGACGAACTGACTATGGAGGTCTGAATGAACGACCTCTGTTAGGCTGAAATTGCCCTCTGGAAGGGGCACCACTGAAATTACCTGATCCTTGAGGCCTCTTGACCTCTCTTTCCTCACGATACTGCCTACGAACCGACTCAATATCCCGAGCAATATCAACAACCTGCTCAAATGTAACTCCAGACACCCTCTCTCTGGTCATCAAAATCTGAAGATGATACGAGAGACCATCTACAAACCTTTTAATACTCTCCCTGTCAGTAGGGACAATCTCAGACGCATGTCTGGCTAACTCAGAAAACCTCA
>ML290165.1:61528-75888 GCA_005239495.1 Nicotiana undulata | reverse complement strand
TACTGCTGTGTTAGCATACTGTTACCCTATCTCCCCTGCATGTTCTCCCCGTATCTGTCTTACTTGCTTATTTCTGTTGCTATTTTTCCTTCTATTATATAAAATTGCACAGGTACATATGTTGTGTTGGTCCTAGCCTCGTCACTACTTCGCCGAGGTTAGGCTCGACACTTACTCAGTACATGGGGTCGGTTGTACTGATGCTACACCTGCACTTCTTTATGTTGTGCAGACTACGCAGTCGGACCCGGAGATCACTGACAATCGGAGCATCGCATTCAGTCACACAGGAGACTCGAGGTAGACCCGCAGACGTTCGCGGGCCTTGACGTCACCTTCTACTTTCCACTTTCAGCTCTGTCTTACTTTGTATTTCAAAGACAGTCTTATGTATTTATTTCAGACCTTTTGTTTGTAGTAATCTCTTAGATAGTCCGTGAGTATGTGACACCAGTTCTGGGATTTGTTTATGGGTTTTATTTCGAAAAAGTGCCATGTTGTATTTTGGGTTATTTTGTTAAATTTTATATGGCGGGCCATCGAAGCCTTGGTTATCTTGTTCGTATTTGTTGTTAATAAGTTTTATTTAGTTCAAACGTTGGCTTGTCTAGCGGGTTCAACGTTAGACGCAGTCATGGCCCGAAGGTGGGATTTTTGGGTCGTGACATTAGGTTAACTTCCCAACGATTTACACTTTTGCCCCTAAACTTCTTGGCAACATCACGCTCGACCGCGGTCGTTTTGCACTTCACTGTTTCTGGCCGCGTTCCAGGCCGCGGTCGCGGTCCTGGACTTCAACGTAATCTTTGCCTTTTCTTGCTCTTTTTTATCCGGGCTATCCTCGATTGGACTTGTATGTACAAATTCGACTTCAAAACACTCTTTATCTTCCTCCTAGCTCGGAGTATATCCTAGAAAGGAAAACATCAATAAAGTATGGTTAATTTAGAGCACAAATAACATCTACATTTCATAATATAGGCTACTATCACATCTGGTCACCAGCCCGGCGCATAGTTCGACCTCCCCAGTTCGAGACTACCGGTGAGCTGCCCTTTTGAGCCGTTCTGCAGCAGCTGGAGTCTTCTTTATGTTTCATTTTTCTGTCTACTTCCTTCCAGACAGTAGGCTAGCATATGGTTTTGTATATTCTACTAGATTTCCCATTTACTTGTGACACCAGGTCTTGGCACACACATTAGTAGACTTTGAGTTTTTGGGGTTGAATTTAAATGATTGCAGTTGCATTTATCGTTCCATCTAAATCATGTTACCTCAGTAAATATTAAAAATATTTTTAGTTAACATAGCATGTTATTCACTTACTGGTTTGCTCTATTCAATGCGTTCTTAATTTAAATCAGTGTTGGCTCGCCTAACAATGATGTTGGGCGCCATCACGGCCTAATACAAAAATGGGTCGTGAGATAAGTAGTATTATGTATATATGCAAAACATAACAATATTTGATACCACAGAAAAATTTTCCATGCCTTGGATATATGATGATCATTGTATTGGTAAAAATAGGCTTCACACGTGTACTAAATATGATGATAAAGCAATCCATGTGGAACAATG
Source organism: Nicotiana undulata (assembly GCA_005239495.1). NCBI lineage: Eukaryota > Viridiplantae > Streptophyta > Magnoliopsida > Solanales > Solanaceae > Nicotiana > Nicotiana undulata. The sequence continues at coordinate 74,307 of ML290165.1, read as the reverse complement.
AAAACATGATAACTGGACGAGACTTTACGAAGAGGTACGAGACAAAGAGGAACGGGACTGCATACCCACGGGGTAATCAGATACGGTAATCTTAATCTAATTGAGAAGATGAAGAGACACGGCCAGAATGAATCAAGGCAGAATAAAGGGCAGATTCGAAGATCTTCAATCAATGAGCCAAACGTTACATAATCTTCATGCAACAGTTACGATTAATCATTGTAACGTTACATTAATGTTATTATTAGTCATTAATGCTCAATCACTGGAAAGAGTAGACGTTATATTAAGAAATTTCCTATAAAAGGGGGTAAAATATAACTTGTAAAGACACGTTCAAACCACTTTTGAAATATATTTATTTTTACGCATCTTTACTGCTTTCTACTTGCGATCTAATTACAATTTTTAGCATATTATCTTGGTTATCCGAAACCCGAGTTCTTCTTAAAATAGCTTTGGCAGAGAATCTAATTCTTTGGTTAAACAAATTGGTTCCATTACCGGGAATCTAATAATCTTTGTTTTTTTCTCAAACAACATTCTGCGAATCATGTCGAATGCCAATGATAACAACCAATAGTTGATTGGAACTCCAGTTCTATCACCTCCAGGAACCCCACGAAGTTCAAGGGACAATCCCCAGGGAGGTCTACGACTCAAAACAATGATCACAATGGAAATAAATAAAAAGGAGAACAAGACCCTGTAAAGAAAATGGTTGGTGAGTATGTGACTCAAGCCTTACAAGCTTTCATGAGGGGGCTACCAGTTGTGTCACCTACGCCTCCTCCTAACAACACTGCAACTGTGGAAAATCCACAGTCTGGATTAGCAAACTCAGGAAGTAGAGGCACTCCGAATGAGTCTCTTGAAGCAAGATCAGGTATGTCTAATAATTCAGAATTACAATCTTTATTACTAACCTTACAGAAACAGGTGAAGGAACAAAATGACCGAATCGAACAAATTCCTAGAGTACCACATGTCACCAAGGGCTTTGACGTTGATAGATATTCTCAACAACCTTCGAAGCCAAGTGCAGCACCCTTGCCTATTCCCAAGAAATTCAAAATGACCGATATTTCCCAAGTACGACGGGACGACCGATCCACGTGATCATGTAACTGCTTTTACTATAGGAGTAAAAGGCAACGATCTGAGTAAACAAGAAATTAAATCAGTACTGGTCAAGAAGTTCGGAGAGACCCTCACCAAAGGAGCACTAACATGGTATTCTCTTTTACCTTAAAATTCTATTGATTCTTTTGCTGAGCTTGCAGATTCCTTTATAAAAGCACATTCCGGTGCACAAAAAGTCGAAAAGAGAATGGAATACATATTCAAATAAAACAAGGAGACGAGGAGTTGCTCCGTGAGTTTGTAGACAGGTTTCAACGAGAAAGAATGTTGCTACCAAGAGTGCCTAACAATAGGGCAACAATGGCATTTGCAAGCAATTTAAATGATAGGGGCTCAGAAGCCACGAGAAGACTCAAGGAAAGCTTAAGAGAATTCCAAGCCACGACATGGAACGATGTCTATAACAGGTACAGCACCAAGTTACGAATAGAAGAAGATACCATTGCACAATCAAAAGCAGAAGACAAGACCAGTTCTAGACGCTCCGAGCCAGAAAGGAGAAGTGGTAAAAACAGGTACGATCCATATATGGGACCCTCAGGATGAGAAACTCGTTCGAAATTTGAAAACACACGGTCAGAATACATATCGTCGAATAGGGATATGAGCTCATCTTCATCAAGGTCCAGAAAAGACCGAGATGAACGAAACAGAGGTAACACAAGAATCGGAGGCTACAATTTCAATGTAAGTACTTCTAAGTTAATTACAGTATTAAGAAACATGGGTGATAAAGTTTGATGGCCCAAAGAAATAAGATCGAACCCAAATAGAAGAAATCCATATTTCTGGTGCGAATTCCATAATGATCATGGACATAAAACATCAGACTGCGGGTGGTGAGGTAGAGAAATTATTTAAACAAGGCTACCTAACAGAATTGTATAGTGAAAAAATTAAACATTCATATATGAAGAACAGGCAAGAACCTCCAAAGCCACCATCTCCAAAGGGAACGATGAATGTGATACACGGAGGAGAAGAAGTGAACAGTGTAATTTGCAAAAAACGGCCAAGTTCACAATTACACACGGGAAGCGGATTCGTGAAGCCATGGAAATAGACAATATATCATTCGACGACGCAGATGTCAACGGATTATTACTTCCACATAACGACGCACTGGTAATATCCCTACTTATACATGACACTAACGTTAAAAGAGTGTTGATTGATCCAGGTAGCTCATTCAATATCATTTTGTTGAGAGTTGTGAAAGAAATTCTAATGAGGATCGAGTAATTCCAAAAGCACGCGCCTTGTCTGGGTTTGAAAACTCTATAGTCATAACAAAAGGAGAAATTGAGCTTGACACCTATGCAGCTAGAAAGTTAAGACCGTACTTTCAATGTCATCCAATTATTGTCGTAACCTCATATCCACTGAGAAATATTTTGCATAAACAAGAGTTATCAGGGAGATTAGCTAAGTGGGCAATAGAGTTAAGTGAACATGAAATAACATATCAGCCTAGGAATGCAATAAAGTCTCAAATTTTAGCTGATTTCATCGCTAATTTTAATACTAGCATAATCCCTGAAGTGGAAAAAGAGTTACAGATCTTCAACGGTACTAATCCAGGAAAATGGACCCTATTTACTAACGACTCTTCTAATGTAAAAGGAGCCGCTTTGGGAATTGTTTTAATATCACCTACGGGTGAAAAAATATGACAAGCCATTAAATGTTATCCCATAACTAACAATGAAGCAGAGTATGAAGCTGTCATTACAGGGCTTGAACTAGCACAAGAACTCTCAATCGAGCAGATCGTGATCAAAAGTGACTCTCAACTAGTGGTAAACAAGATGCAGGGGACTTATATTGCTAGAGAGGCTCAGATGCAGCAATATCTAGAAAGGGCACGAGACCTAGTGAGACAATTCCAGTCATGGAAGGTTATGCAAATACCTAGGGAGGAAAATGCAGAAGCAGATGCATTGGCTAACCTCGCAGCAGTTACCGACGTAACAAATAAAGACAATGCAATTGTGATACACTTATTTTATTCAGCAATCGACCAAGACAAAAATGAGGTAACATTAAACAATTTAACCTGGGATTGGAGAAACGAAATCGTAAACTTTTTGCAGAATGGTACCATGCCTGAAAATAAAAAAAGAAGCCCAAGCACTTTGCTGGAAAGCTGCACAGTACTGCCTAGTTCGGGATACTTTATACCGTAAAATGTTTGGAGGTCCCCAAGCAAAGTGCCTTGGACCCAATCAATCAGAGTACGTGATGAAGGAAGTACACGAAGGACACTGCGGAAACCACGCAGGAGCGAGATCCTTAGTCAAAACCCTAATCAGAGCAGGGTACTATTGGCCTAAAATGGAGGAAGACACTGATCATTTCGTAGCTAAATGCGACAAATGTCAACGATATGCTAATAATATGCATCGACTAGCAGAATTACTCCACTCAGTGGTGTCACCATAGCCATTCATGAAATGGGGCATGGATATAGTGGGACCTCTTTCCCCAGCTAAAGGAAAGGTACGGTTCTTACTCGTATTAACATATTATTTCAAAAAATGGGTGGAGGCAGACGTTTTTAAACAGGTGCGAGAAAAAGAAATAAAAAGCTTCATATGGCGACACATAATATGTCGTTTTGGAATACCAAAGGAGATCGTATGTGACATTGGCCCACAAATCACAGAATTCTTCGAAAGCTGGCAAATCAAATGAATCACTTCATCACCTTATCACCATGTGGCTAATGGGCAATCCGAGTCAACAAACAAAGTCATTGTCAACAATTTAAGGAAACTGTTGGAAAACGCCAAGGGAAACTGGACTGACGAGCTACCGACAGTATTATGGGCTTACAGAACTACTGCAAAAACAGCCACAGGAGAAACTCCATTCGTGCTTGTTTATGGTTCAAAAGCTTTAATACCGGTGGAAATCGGCGAACCAAGCACAAGATTCACAACAGCAACGGAAGAAACAAACAACGATGAGTTAAGAACAAATCGAGATTTACTCGAGCAAAGGAGAGAAGCTGCATTAATACGTATGGCAACCCAAAAATAAATTATAGAGTGATATTACAACAGAAAAGCTCACCTCAGATATTTCAAAGTTGGGGACTTCGTTCTTAAAAAATTCTTCCAATCGACAAAGGAAGCCGGTGCAGGAAAGCTAGCTCCAAATTGGGAAGGACCTTACAAAGTCTGTGGCGTTTGTGGAAAGGCGCTTATGAGCTGGAGACTATGGACGGAAAAATCTTACCAACAAGTTGGAATGTTGTTCATTTGAAGAAGTATTACTTCTAAGTAAAAGGAATACCCCCGGTCAGGTATCATTACGTTCAATTTTAATTTTATACAGTTAAAATTATACTAACAATTTTAGATGATAGGCAAAAAGCTAACCCCTCACCAGATGATGATATTAGACCTGCATAGACACGAGGAAGTAAATGAATTCCCGATCTAGGGTTACAACTTTCTGATGGACGTTTTTAAGGGTTAAGCAGTCATCATCTAAACTATATACCTTTGAGTCCCGTATGTTTTCCCTTTTCAATAAAAGTACCACAAGGAAGGAATAGTCAAGTGCTCGAGATTTCATTCTTCAAAGCTCAAACACTTGGGGGACTATACAGTATGGAAGGCAATGAATAAGCAAATAAGACTATCAAAAAAGTCAAAGCTCAAGCCTGAAGTCCATCTTCCCAACAAGTTAAGTATTATGAGCAAAATCAAAAAGCCAAAGACAAGAACACAACCTAATTCAGAACCCTTCAAAAAACATATTCGTAAATGTAAACGAATGTTTAGGTTAAAGGCAGAATGATAGTTACGGGTAAAAATGCATATCCTTGTACTTATTCAAAAATTGTTGTAACTAAAAACAATTATGGATAAAAAAGCATTACCCTTGTATTTATTCAAAAATTGTTGTAAATGAAAATAGTTATGGCTAAAAAAAATTATACCATTGTATTTATTCAAAAAACGCTGTTGTAAATGAAAATAGTTACGAGTACAAATTCATACCCTCGTGTTTAAACCAAATCTGTTGTAAGAAAAACAGTTGCAAAAGAGTTATAGACAATACTCAAACACATGTAAAATGTTACGAAACTTCAAAATAATACAAAGACTTTTTTCAAAAACATTGTTAAGAAAAACATGTGAAATTCCTATCTCTCTTTTGTACATTTACACCATTAGGAAGTTGAGACGTCTTCTTCATTATGTGTCGATCAAAAAAGGGCCCTCTTTTATAAATTGTGCCTATTACGAAAAGATATGATAAATCAAAGCATTTTTTAATGCAAAGTCAAAGATTAAGGGGTAAAACAGAAACCCTAATGAAAAGCATGCAAACACTTAAGAGTAAAAACAAAAACTCAAAAGATCGTAAGTCATGCTAATATATTAATATTACGGCAAAAACTAAGTATTAACTTAGTTAAAGCCGGATTTGTTTGTACAAAGGTTTCCCCTAAGTTCTCAGTTGGGGACTTACAAGGATCAAACTTTTACCCCCAATGGGACCGGGGTAACCACCAATTGTTCCAAATAAAAAAAGGGAACCAAGTTCAATAAAATCTTTCACTAGATGGGGGGATTGTCTTTGTTGGAAGGAGGAGCGGCTTGAGATGGCGAGGCACGAGCAGCAGGGACCTCAGCTTCAGGTGAAGAGAAATTCTGACTTTGCTGAGACTTTTCACTCGTCTCTCTGGTTTTAGCAATTTCGGCTTCCAAGTCAAAATTCTCTTGGCCCATTTCCGTCAATGTGTTAAGACGGGCATTCAAATAAGCCCAACTAACATCGACAATTGCTTTGTCCTCAAGATCCTCGTAGTCTTTTTCCCATTGTTCAATGTCGACTCTTAGCTCATCTCTCTCAGCCACGGAAGCATCATGAGAAATCTACAAAGGAGCAAGGGAGTTTTCCAGGAACTGAACCTTGTTTGAAGATTTACGGAGGTCTTCTTGGGTCTGAGTGAGCAATTGCACAAGTTCGCCGGAATAAGCCTCCTTTTGAGCCAGCAAAGCCTTTAGGCTCCTAATCTCTTCTATGGCATGGGAAAGTTGCTCCGCAAAGGAAGACTCTGAGATATTTTTGTCCTTGCCTGCCTGGTTTGAAGACGCCTTCTCGATGGCCAGTTCCGCTGCAATAACCCTGATCTGCTATTCCAAGGTACACTTGTCCTCCTCCATTGCCTCCATATCAAGATGTAGACTCTCGTACTGCTCCCTCCACTTATCAGCCTCAGTATGGAAGTCATTTGATGATTGCTCCATTTGAACGACTCTCTTCATTAACTCGGTGCCTATAAGGTTGATCTACATAAAAAAGCTAGGTTAGATACGTTAAGAAAATATATAAATACATATGAAGAAGGTGCAAGTTTTACCTTTAAGGACGAGTGCACAATATCGTTCATCCAAGTTAAGGAGCTGTGACTTTCCAACTTAGACTTCTCAACCGGGCCTATCAAGGGCTTTAACCATACATCAGCCTGGCCCGATTTTTTCAAGAGGCTGCCTCCCACAGGAACCTCTATTGTTACTTGCTTCATCACCCCCTTCTAGAAGACCCTACTTCAACAACAGAAGGCACGAAAGCAGGGGCTGGTGAAGGGGCCACGAGCGGAGTAGGATGAGGAGCAGAAACAGCAATGGGAGTAATAAATGAAAGTTCCGCAGAAGCATGCGGAGGAAAAATAGCAAGTGGAGCTTCATCAGAAACTGTACGAAAACCTTGATGGAACAGGTGATCAATGGACTCACAAATAGTAGAGGGAGTTTCATCTTCAGGAGCAAAAAGTTCTGATTCAGGTACGGGATGATCAACAACGGGCGCAGATTCATCGTCAAAGACGACCCTCCTCCTACGTGACCTATGAACCAGTGAACCTTCCTCCTGTTCTTCTTCATCCTCCTAGGTCCTAGACCCACTTGCCTTCCTTTTCGAAGAGGAGGATCCAACAATGATTTCCTGAGCCTTAGCCAGGGACAGCTTTGAAGCGGACAGAGTCGCAGCAGAAATTCCACGAGCAGGAAACCCTACCAAATGAAAGGGATCAGATAAAGGTCAAAAAGGGAAAAAGTAAAAAAATAACCTCACTTACCTTGGGTCTTCACCTTCCAACTAAATCTCAAAGAGAGGTACTTCCAAGAACGTTCTTCTAAAAGAGCGATGACAAAAGTTTTTCTACCCAATCACAGAAACGGAGACATTCTCGACGGTTCCCATGGTTGCTGCAAAAGAAAAAGAAACAGTCACGGTACTGATAGTTTATCAAAAACAAGGGAAAGGAAAGTGAGCAAAACTGTACTCACGTGAAAAGTTCCACTTCTCGGGGAAGGGGAGATTTTCTTCACCTACTAAACATGCAGTAGGGACAGCAACATACCGGGCATACCACCCTTTATCCTTGTCATCATCCGGAATAACTAACACTCTTTTACTCCTAGCCGCGAGAGTAAAAACTCCTTGGCGGAATAGTATCGGAGAACATAGTTGAATAAGATGATGAAAAGTAAAGGGTACGGAAGCTAAATCGACCAAATACCAAAGGCACGCAACTACTCTCAAAACAAGAGGACCGACTTGTCCCAAGAAAACTTTGAAGAATCGACAAAATTCAATGATCACGGGGTCGATGGGAGGCTTGAATACTAATACGACAGGATAAGTATAAACATAAGAATATCCAGTTCGGTAATAGGTTATTCTTTGGTTATCGTTAGGAACTACAACAGGAAAATCAGACTTTCAACAACAATACCTACGTACGAGTGACTAAACCCTCTGTTATTTGGGTAGGTTAAAGGTCAGCACTATCATGTGATGACATGGAAGAAAGCTGCTCACTCATGGCCTCACTATCCTTGGCAAAATAATACTCGGCAGGAACAATCTCATTGACTTTCGGCTCACGAAGTGGTTCATTGTGTTCTCTACTCTTTGATAAAGATCTAGAAGCCCCAGCCCTCGAAGAAGACAAAGAAATAGTAAACCTAGAAGATTATAGAAGAGTAATATGAGAAGAAGAAGAACCCCTGGAAGGAGTAGAACTTAAGCTCCTAAGTCTACTACCCCTCCTACTCCGTCTTGGAGCAGAAGAAGGAGCTAATCCATCTACAATAATAAGCTTTTTGGATTGCTGATTTGAAGAAGACATGTTTACGAGAAGGAAGAATTTACAAGTAAAGAAAGAAGGTTAGAAGTTTTTTGTGAAAGTAAAGAAAGGAAAAGGGGTATTTATACTTAGAGGCGACCGTCAAAAAATAGAAAAAACAGTGATGTGAAAGTCATAATTGAAGTTGTCACTTTGTGACTGATACAGCCGCAAAAAGCCCTCAAAGGTGCTGAATAGTTGCATAACAAATCCGGGGATGCCACGGCAACGGGCATTAAATGGAAGTGACAAGCGACGCCTGCATTCAGAGACGGATGCAATGATACGAGTGAAGCAGCGGCAAAATATTTCCGCCATAATTGAGTATCCACTTACCAAATATTTAATCGATAAATAAATGGTAAGTGGGGGGGACTATCTGTATTGGTAAAAATAGGCTTCACACGTGTACTAAATATGATGACAAAGAAATCCATGTGGAGAAAAGAAAACATGACAACTGGACGAGACTTTACGAAGAAGTACGAGACAAAGAGGAACGGGACTGCATACCCACGGGGTAATCAGATATGGGAATCTCAATCTAATGAGAAGATGAAGGGATACGATCAGAATGAATCAAGGCAGAATAAAGGGCAGATTCGAAGATCTTCAATCAATGATCCAAATATTACATAATCTTCACGCAACAGTTACGATTAATCATTGTAATGTTATATTAATGCCATTTTTAGTCATTAATGCTCAATCACTGAAAAGAGTCGACGTTATATTAAGAAATTTCATATAAAAGGGAGTAAAATATAACTTGTAAAGACACGTTGTGATGACCCAAGGGGTCATTCTATCAATTTAGACTCCGTTCTAGGCCTAATAGCCCTAAAAATATTAAATCTAAAAACCTTGATTTGCGTGCGCAGTCCAGGCGTGAAACCGAAAAGCTTTTATGTGAAAATATGAGTAGTAATTTCTAGAGTTAAAATTTGATTAAAGTTGACTTCGGTCAACATTTTGAGTGAACGGATCCGGATCCGTGTTCTGACGATCCCGGGAGGTCCGCAGTAAAATAGAGGACTCGAGCTTATGCCCGAAAATGAATTCTGAGGTCCCAAGCCTTAGAAATCAATTTTTGAAAGAAATTGTTTTGCTAAAATATTAATAAAATCAAGAAAAGAATTAATATTTGAAACCATTTGTATCGGGCCCGTATTTTAGTTCCACAGCCCGGTACAGATTTGTTATAGTATTTAGACGTTAACTGTGAAATTTGGTGAAAAACGGAGTTTATTTGACGTGATTCGGGCATACGGGTGAAAAGTTATGAACTTTAAGTGTTCTTGAGGAAAATAATGAGTTTTTAGGTTTAATTCATGATTTTACATGTCATTTTCATGATTTGATCGCACGAGTAAGTCCGAATGATGTTTTTAGACTTGCGTGCATGTTTTGTTTAGAGCCCCGAGGGCTCGAGTGAGTTTCGGATAGGCCACGGGATCTTTTTACACTTAAACTCCTGTTGTCTTTGTTGTTGCTGGTGAACAGCTATTTAATGCATTGTGTTCGCACCCCTATGAACGCGAAAGCACAGAGTAACATAGGTGGGGGGTCATTTTGTTCTATGCGAACGCACCCCCCCCCCCCCCAAATGCGAACACATAGTGTAGTTGGGACCTGGGGAAGGGGAGGCTAGTTCTTCTATGTGAACGCATGCCTCAAATCGCAAACGCGGAGGGTCTGGGGGATTAAGCTCCGCGAACTCGGCCCCAGCACTGCGAACGCATAGGTTTGGGCTTAGGACCCTACGCGAACGCGGCCGGGGGGCTGCGAACGCGAAGGTTTGTTGCCCAATCATATAAAATCCCTTTTAAAAACGGGCAGACCTTCTTCTTCTTCTTCATATTTTCGAACCCCCCAGCTCTATGAACGAATTTCTTCACAAACGTTCATCCCCAAGTCATAGATAATCAATTCTTCTTTCAATTCCTTATTGATTTTCATCACTTTTAACTTAAAAACTAAGAATTTTCATGGTAAAAATTAAGTGTTTGGGTAGAATTAGGGAATTTTGTAAAAATCGAATTTTTACATCAAAGTGAGGTCGGATTTCAAAACTAATGGTATATTTGGGTTCGTGGGTGAATGGGTATATGTAATTTGGTCTGAACCCCGAGTTCAGACCAAGCGGGCTCGGGGTCGGGTTTTCACTTTTTTTAAGATAACTTAGGAAAAATTATAACTTTCAATAAAGTTAATTCCTTTAGCCTTAATTAATGATATTAGTTAATTATGATTAGATTCGAGCAAGTTAGAGAAAGATTCTAGAGGAAAAGCTATAATTGAGCAGTGAGTGGCCTACGAAATTGAGGTGAGTGCTTGGTTTAACCTTGACTTGAGGGGATAGGAATCCCCAACTTATTCNGTGAGACTGCTGCGGTCCGCACAAAATGCTTTGCGGCTGCAGTGCTTGAATTTCCAGCATATGCACCTCTCTGAATCTCCTCACTAGGGACCGCACAAAATGGAATGCGGCCGCAGTGGATCTGTTGTACTGCGCTTGGACTTGTTCTTTGTACTTGTGCATGTTTCACTCCTTTTTGAGCAGGTTTTGACTAATTGTCACCTTTTTGAAACCAACAGGTGTATATATGTATATATATATATATATATATATATATATACATATATACACCTGTTGGTTTCAAAAAGGTGACAATTAGTCAAAACCTGCTCAAAAAGGAGTGAAACATGCACAAGTACAAAGAACAAGTCCAAGCGCAGTACAACAGATCCACTGCGGCCGCATTCCATTTTGTGCGGTCCCTAGTGAGGAGATTCAGAGAGGTGCATATGCTGGAAATTCAAGCACTGCAGCCGCAAAGCATTTTGTGCGGACCGCAGCAGTCTCACCGTGGCCGCAATCAAGTTTGTGTGGTCCGCAAGGATCAGGTTCAGAGAGTTGGGATTTTGGAAGATAAAGCAAATGCGGTCCGCGGTCCTTTTTGTGCGGACCGCAGTAGGAGCCACCGCGGCCGTGGTGCATTTTATGCGTCCCGCGGTGGCCATGTTTAGAGAGCAGAAGTTTGAAGCCAAAAAGCCTCACCGCGGACGCACTCCATTTCTTGCGGTCCGCAGTACCCCCTCAGGGGTATTTTTTTTCCAGAAAATTTGGCTTAGTATAAATACTTTCTTTTCCCATTTTTAGGTCAGCTTTTGTACTCTAACTTCAAGGGTAGCTCGTAAAACGGATATAATAGACTATTTTGAGTAATTTTATAGTTGGTTTATCATTGAATCTCCAATTATTAGCTTGTAATTAAATCTTATGGGTTATTCTTCATCTATTTCTTTATTTTCTTTCATTATTATGAGTAGCTAGACCCACTAGCTAGGGTTGTGGCTCAACCCTAGTGTGGGTATTTGATAGGTCTTTTGATTTAAGGCTTNCCCCCCCCCCCCCCCCAAATGCGAACACATAGTGTAGTTGGGACCTGGGGAAGGGGAGGCTAGTTCTTCTATGTGAACGCATGCCTCAAATCGCAAACGCGGAGGGTCTGGGGGATTAAGCTCCGCGAACTCGGCCCCAGCACTGCGAACGCATAGGTTTGGGCTTAGGACCCTACGCGAACGCGGCCGGGGGGCTGCGAACGCGAAGGTTTGTTGCCCAATCATATAAAATCCCTTTTAAAAACGGGCAGACCTTCTTCTTCTTCTTCATATTTTCGAACCCCCCAGCTCTATGAACGAATTTCTTCACAAACGTTCATCCCCAAGTCATAGATAATCAATTCTTCTTTCAATTCCTTATTGATTTTCATCACTTTTAACTTAAAAACTAAGAATTTTCATGGTAAAAATTAAGTGTTTGGGTAGAATTAGGGAATTTTGTAAAAATCGAATTTTTACATCAAAGTGAGGTCGGATTTCAAAACTAATGGTATATTTGGGTTCGTGGGTGAATGGGTATATGTAATTTGGTCTGAACCCCGAGTTCAGACCAAGCGGGCTCGGGGTCGGGTTTTCACTTTTTTTAAGATAACTTAGGAAAAATTATAACTTTCAATAAAGTTAATTCCTTTAGCCTTAATTAATGATATTAGTTAATTATGATTAGATTCGAGCAAGTTAGAGAAAGATTCTAGAGGAAAAGCTATAATTGAGCAGTGAGTGGCCTACGAAATTGAGGTGAGTGCTTGGTTTAACCTTGACTTGAGGGGATAGGAATCCCCAACTTATTCGTTATGTGAATTAGCATGTGTGTGGTGTATAGGTGAGGTGACGAGTATCTATGCACCACCAAATTGTTTGTTAAACATGATCCCTTCCCCGTTTCCAATTTAATTGATCTCTGTCTTAATTGTTCTATGTTCATTATTGTTCCCATGACTACTAGGCCTTATTACTTTGTTGTTAAATATTATTTTGGTTATTTTGGAAGAGTATCGGTTGTTGGTTGGTTTCCTGGTGATATAGAAAGATGGTGCAGTTCGATATTTGTTTTTACGATATATATATATATATATATATA
>ML290165.1:0-61417 GCA_005239495.1 Nicotiana undulata | reverse complement strand
CTTCTTGAGAAAGAGAACTTGAGTCTAGGAAAATCAGTCCAACAAGGAATTGGGATGTAATCAAGAGATTGATAGTCCCAATTAAAGGGTTAAACCTAGAGATAGTAATACCCGATTTGAGCCTATATTGCTTGCACAATTTTGACACTCAATTCGTCTCGAGAGAGTCAATTAGGGCAAAGTCACTCAAGCTACTGAGAGGTATAGAGTGACTATTTTAGTGCATTGGCTATATCACAATCCCCAACATAACGTCTTTGCCTTAGGCTTTAGATCCCGTCGAGTATTCACCTAGAAAAAATCACAGTCCTAGTCCCTTTTATCTATTGAGAAAACATCCAAAAAGATATTAGTTAGTTAGTTCGTAATTTCAAATAGACTAAATCGTAGTTTAATCACCAAACCAATTGATGAGAAGGGCAATTAAAAGCACGACACACCACTAGATCATTTAGGAACTCAACTCCCACAAGCGTAACTCCCTGTGGAATTCGATCACGACCCTTCGGGTAAAAGATGCATTGACTCCTGCCTTGCTACTATTTAGTGGTATAGGTGGGCGTCAATCAGTGATGCCAAGCAGGTTACAGTTGGAGATGATGGTGTTTTTAGGATGCAGGGTCGTATATGTGCGCCTAATGTTGATGGCCTTCGTGAGTTGATCCTTGAGGAGGCTCAACTTCTAAGTATTCTATTCACCCGGGTTCTGCCAAGATGTACCAGGACCTGCGACAACACTATTGGTGGAGAAGGATGAAAAGGGACATTGTTGCTTATGTGGCTCGTTGTTTGAATTGTCAACAAGTGAAGTATGAGCATCAAAGACTTGGTGGTTTGCTTCAGCAAATAGAGATTCTTGAGTGGAAGTGGGAACGTATCACTATGGACTTCGTTGTTGGACTCCCGCGGACTCAGGGGAAATTCAACGCAGTTTGGGTTATTGTGGATAAGCTGACTAAATCAGCCACTTCATTCCGGTGGCAAGTACTTATACTTCGGAGCGGTTGGCTGAAATATATATTCGGGAGATTGTTCGCCTTCACGGTGTGCCCGTGTTTATCATTTCTAATCGGGGTACGCAATTTACCTCGCACTTTTGGAGGGAAGTTTAGCGTGAGTTGGGTACCCGAGTTGAGTTGAGCACAGCATTTCATCCTCAGACGGACGGGCAGTCCGAGCGTAATATTCAGATTTTAGAGGATATGCTCCGCGCTTGTGTTATCCACTTTGGAGGTTCGTGGGATCAGTTCTTGCCATTAGCGGAGTTTGCTTATAATAATAGCTATCCGTCGAGCATTCATATGGCCCCTTATGAGGCATTATATGGTAGACGGTGCAGGTCGCCAGTTGGATGGTTTGAGCCGGGAGAGGCTCGGTTACTGGGTATAGACTTAGTTTAGGAGGCCTTAGATAAGGTCAAGATTATTCAGGAGAGACTTCGTGCGGCTCAGTCTATGCAAAGGAGTTATGTCGTCCGTAAGGTTCGTGATGTGGCATTTAAGGTTGGAGAGAGAGTATTGCTTCGGGTATCGCCCATGAAGGGTGTTATGAGGTTTGGAAAGAAGGGAAAGTTGATCCCTAGGTATATCGGGCCGTTTGAGATTCTTGATAGAGTGGGGGAGGTAGCTTATAGACTTGCGTTGCCTCCAAGGTTATCCGCAGTTCATCTGGTATTCCACATGTCTATGCTCCGCAAATATCATGGTGACCCGTCCCATGTGTTAGATTTCAGCTATGTCCAATTGGACAAGGATTAGACATATGAGGAGGAGCCGGTAGCTATTTTAGACCAGCAGGTTCGTCAATTAAGATCTAAGAGTTATCCTTCAGTTTAGTGCAGAGGAGAGGCCAGCCTGTAGAGGAAGCTACTTGGGAGTCCGAGTCGGACATGCAATGTAGATATTCATATTGTTCGCCATTTCAGGTAATTTTCTATGTTCGTTCGAGGACGAACGTTTTTTTAGAGGTGGAGATTGTGATGACCCAAGGGATCATTCTATGAATTTAGACTCCGTTCTAGGCCTAATAGTCCTAAAAGTATTAAATTTAAATACCTCGGCTTGCGTGCGCAGTCCGAGCGTGAAACCGGAACGCTTTTATGTGAAATATGAGAAGTAGTAATTTCTAGAGTTAAAATTTGATTAAAGTTGACTTCGGTCAACATTTTGAGTAAAATGACCCGGATCCGTGTTCCGACGATCCTGGGAGGTCCGCAGTAAAATATGGGACTCGGTCGTATGCCCGAAAATGAATTCCGAGTTCCCAAGCCTTAGGAATCAATTTTTGAAAGAAATTATTTTGTTGAAATATTAATGAAATCAAGAAAAGAATTAATATTTGAACCATTGGTATGGGGCCCGTATTTTGGTTCCGGAGCCCGGTACAGATTTGTTATAGTATTTAGAGGTTAACTGTGAAATTCGGTGACAAACAGAGTTTATTTGACGTGATTCGGGCATCCGGTTGAAAAGTTATGAACTTTAAGTGTTCTTGAGGAAAATGATGAGTTTTTAGGTTTAATTCATGGTTTTACATGTTATTTTCATGATTTGATCCCACGAGCAAGTACGTATGATTTTTTTAGACTTGCGTTTGTTTTGTTTAGAGCCCCGAGGGCTCGGGTGAGTTTCGGATAGGCCACAGGATCTTTTTACACTTAAACTTCTGTTGTCTTTGTTATTGCTGGTGCACAACTATTTAATGCATTCCGTTCGCACCCCTATGAACGCGAACGCACAGAGTAAAATAGGTAGGGGTCGTTTTTTTCTATGCGTTCGCATCTAGGGGAGGGAGGCTAGTTCTTCTATGCGAACGCACGCCTCAACTCGCGAACGCGGAGGGTCTGGGGGCTTAAGCTCCGCGAACGCGGCCCCAGCACTGCGAACGCATAGGTTTGGGTCTAGGAACGCGGCCGGTGGGGCTGCGGACGTGAAGGTCTGCTGCCCAGTCATATAAAAGCCCTTTTAAAAACGGGCAGACCTTCTTCTTCTTCATATTTTCGAACCCCACAGCCCTAGGAACGAATTTCTTCACTAAAGTTCATCCCCAAGTCATATGTAATCAATTCTAAACTTTGCTCATTCAATTCCTTATTATTTTTTATCACTTTTAAATCAAAAACTAAGAATTTTCATGGTAAAAATTGAGGGTTTGGGTAGAATTAGGGAATTTTATAAAAATTGAATTTTTACATCGAATTGTGGTCGGATTTTGAAACTAATGGTATATTTGGGTTCGTGGGTGAATGGGTATACGTAATTTGGTCCGAACCCCGAGTTTAGACCAAGCGGGCCCGGGTCGGGTTTCACTTATTTTGAGAAAACTTAGGAAAAATTATAATTTTCAATAAAGTTAATTCATTTAGCCTTAATTAATGATATTAAGTTAATTATGATTAGATTCGAACAAGTTAGAGCAAGATTCTAGAGGAAAAGCTATAATTGAGCAGTGAGTGGCCTGATAAATTGAGGTGAGTGCTTGGTTTAACCTTGACTTGAGGGGATAGGAATCCCCANAGATTCGAGCAAGCTAGAGCAAGATTCTAAAGGACAAGCTATAATTGAGTAGTGAGTAGCCTGCGAAATTTAGGTAAGTGCTTGGTTTAACCTTGACTTGAGGGAATATGTATTTTCAACTTATTTGTTATGTAAATTAGCATGTGTGTGGTGTATAGGTGAGGTGACGAGTATCTATGCACCACCAAATTGTCTGTTAAACATGATCCCTTCCTCGTTTCCAATTTAATTGATCCCTGTCTTAATTGTTCTATGTTCATTATTGTTCACATGACTACTAGGCCTTATTACTTTGCTGTTAAATATTATTTTGGTTATTTTGGAAGAGTATCGGTTGTTGGTTGGTTTCCCAGTGATTTAGAAAGATGGTGCAGTTCGATATTTGTTTTTACGATATATATATATATATATATATATATATATATATATATATATATACACCTGTTGGTTTCATCTTTGTGATAATAATAGTGAGTTTATGAGGAGTACGATTTTCTGTTTGCAATTGTTGAAATAAAAGTGTTGTTAAAGGCTTGGCCTGAATTGTGAAAGTTTTTGATAAATAAAGGAAATTGATTGTGATAAGGGAGCGAAATTGATTGTGATAAGGGGGCGAAATTGATTGTGCTAAGGGTGGAGAAATTGATTGTGATAAGGGTGAACATGTGGGATCGGATTGCACGCTGCAACAAGACAGTGATAAGGGTGAATAATTATGTTTTACTGATTTTAATTACAAAAATTTGGAAATGTTTGTTTTACCTTACGGTTCTTCTCATGTTTTGTACATGTGATTATTTTAAAGTAAACTTTGAAAATTTATTTGAGAATTGGTTATAGTTGAGATTTGAAAAAATGTGACTGAGTTAATTTAAATTGTTGTTGTAGTTGTTATTATTTATTTATTTTAGATTTTTTTCTTGCTTTATTATTTATTATTGTCACAGGTTATATTGTTAATGCCCCGACGTAGCCTCGTCACTACTTCGTCAAGGTTAGGCTCGGCACTTACTCTGTACATGGGGTCGGTTGTACTGATACTACACTTTGTACTCTTTTGTACAGATGCAGGTACCGGCCAACAGTAGAGACATTTAGAGCAGCTACCTATTTTTCGGAAACACGATGTATATTTGCCGGCGTTCGCAGATTCCGAAAGTCTTCTCCATATTATTTAGACTACTGTTCTGTTTGATTCAGAACAGTTACACATTATTTCTTTCAGCCCATTATTTGTAGTAATCTTAGAAGTTCGTGAATTGTGACACCAGACCCTAGGGTAGTCTTAGAGTTATATATATAATTAGTTCGTGGCTCAGTTTATTTATTTGTTTATTATTTTATATCTGGAGTTATTCGTTGGAAATCATTAGATTAAGTTTACTTTACATTTATTTTATTGTGTTTAAGTAAATGATCAAAGTAAAAAAGCTAATTGAATTCTAACATTGGCTTGCCTAGCAAGTGTGGTGTTAGGCGTCATCACGATCCCTAAGATTGGGAATTTGGGTCGTGACACACGTTCGAACCACTATTGAAATATACTTATTTTTACGCATCTTTACTGCTTTCTACTTGCGATCTAATTACAATTTTAGCATATTATCTTGGTTATCAAAAACCCGAGTTCTTTTTAAAATAGCTTTAGCAGAGAATCTAATTCTTTGATTAAACGATCATATATATCAAAATACTTATAAAATCCTCAAAAATTTAGTGGACAAAAATATACTGTATACATTGATTATATATTGTTTATACTTGCCTTTCCCCTAATTATTCTTTAGTTACTTTACTTGGGGTTGTTATGAAGTTTTGTGGGAACTATAATATTGTACCACCATATCCTAATTCTAGGCCTCTTTAAATGAGACATGTAATGGAGAATCATTTTAGGCTCAAATATATAGTATATAATAATTTTGGTTCAACCTCTTCCTTGTCATAGTTGAAAGCATTAGTGTCCTGTCCACAATCCAAACAGAACAACCTCTCCCTTCTCTATCTTTCTAATTTTATCGAATATCTTTGAAAGGACATATAGATAGGTCTGAAAGACCAGTTTTTTGGAGTATTAGAATCTTTTTGATTCATTGACCAGTCTTATGGTGCTTTCTGGAAGACTTCTTATGGGAGCAGAGGATTAGGGAAAGAGATTATCCTTATAAAACTTAGACACATGATGTTAATTAACCAAAATAATCAATGTATTGAGAATATATGCTTGTCTTAATCCTAACTAAGAGAAGAATCCCTAAGATTTACATGAGTTCCTTATTTTACATGAACACACTTGATTTTCCATGTTTTTTTTCTCCTTTTCCGAAGACATCAAAAGCGAGATGTTTTGGATTGGAAGAAAGAGAAAATTACACTATAATAAGAAACTTAGGTCATATTCTCAATAATGAGGCTCCTTTAATATGCTAGAATTTGTATAGGTACGTAATAGAAGGCTAGTGACGACGATAATTACAAAAACTCTACCTCAACTTGAGCAAGTTGAGATGAATCTTCACTTTACATGTCACTCAACTTAACCTCATCTTATAAATCCAATAATAATAGGAACTGAATTAAAAATAAATAGAAAAAAGAAATACTATAAGGGGCAGTCCGGTGCACTAAGTTCCCGTTATGAACGGTTTCGAGGGGAGGGCCGGATTATAAGGGTCTATTGTACGCAGTCTTATCCTGCATTTTTGCAACAGATTATTTCCACGGCTCGAATCTGTGATCTCCTAGTTACATGGCAACAACTTTACCAATTATGCGAAGGCTCTCCTTTAGTACTATAGTTTATTTATATTTTCTACTAGCTTATAAATATCTAGCATCACTAGAAGACTCGTGGAAAATATTGGACCTAAAGTAAGTGTATTCATCCGGAGGTCGGTGTATGACATGATCAAATTATCTCATATGACATTCTATCATTTTATCATTAGTGTATGTTATTTGCACCTTCCTTGAATATGATTAATTTTAGTGTTACCTAGTCTAATATTGATACATATCTATTTTACTTCCTCGTGTCTACAATGTTCGAATAGGTTAAACTTTAGATACCCAACATTCTCTCCACTTATACAACATTGTGTTGGTCTTAATTAGGGGTGTTCAAACCGAACCGGAAAACCGCACCAAACGGATTAAAAAATCCGACTAGGTTTGGTTTGACTTGGACAAAACCGAACCAATCCAAACCGATTTAATTGGTTTAGTTTGGTTTTGACAAAAACCGAACCAACCCGGTCCATGTACCCCTAGTCTTAATAATAGAGACTGATGACACAGAACATAACTAATTACTGGTTAGTAATTTATTTATTTTTGGTAGAAGTACACAAGATGATCAAGACAAAGATTATAATAAATCTTGAATAAGACTAGTCTAGCAAAGGAGGAGACTTTGGTCAATGTAGAAACTAAAAACAAAGGATAAGATGTAGTATTGGTCCGAGAATAATATCTAGAACTAAATTGTGGTAGAACAATGTTTAGCGAAAAAGTGAGTAATATTAGCCTTTTTTCATACAGTATTTCATGTCCATCAATGAGTATGAATTTCTCTATCATAGTTAAATTAAAGAAGACAAGATCCTGAAATCAAGCTCCTCTTTAAGATGAATAAAGACCCATTTTGATAGCATCATAACGGTTGAGTGTAAATACTAGAATGCTCTATATCGGTTGCTCCTTAATGGTGCCTTCTTCAACCGGCACCTTGCTTTCAAATTCTCCTCTCGGGTTTTAATGTCACCGAAACTCATACAACAATAGTCACATGGTTATACTCAGAGTCAGCTATTTGCTGACTCACATTTTATATGTCTTTATTGACTTGTATCAACTCGAAGAACGTGCACCTATTATTCGTCATTTTTACCTCATAATACATAAGCGTAAGTCGACACCATATTCTTCATTGGAAGAAGAAATCAAATTTGTGTGTGTAATTAATCAGGATAATTCACATCCCTGGAAGAAGTCCTTAATCTCAGTTGTAACATCTTCAGCAATAATATCCCCACAAGTATGAAAAAAAGCTTTTGTGAAACCATAGGGGCCACTGGCACTCCTATTTTTTCAACTCAAAACTGCTTGCTTGACTTCATCAACTGTGGGCAATGTTGTCATTGTTGCTTTCTGCTCTTCACTAATCATTCTAGGCACATGATTATTAATGATATTAAAGTAAGGAGTATCTGTATAACATAAAATATGCTATGTTAAGTGATTGCATAAGGGAATGACACTTGGAGCCAAATGCAGAAGATAGCCAAAATCGAAGACAGTTATTCCATTTGTTACCGAAAAAAATAGTGCTCATAAGGATGAAATAAATGCCTACCACGTCTGATAGCATTTAATGTAGAATATTCTACAGCATTTACAATATACGTTATAAAGAATTTGTCATTGATGCCCGCCATTACACATTCTTCCATGGCCCTCATAATTGACATTAAAGAAGGGCATGATTCTAGATCTTTGTTCCCTAGGTGAAGCTATTAATAATGAGCTCTATTATCATGGTAAAGGACACGAGTTTTCTGGCAGACTTATACTATAATATGTTCAATGCTTTATACAATTTTATCCTCTTACTTTTATATTTCATTGTTGTTGTACTCGGAAGCCCTGCTCCCGGAACTATTATTTCCGTTGTTCGATTTTCATCTCAAGGCTAAGTACTGCATATTATTTTAATTTTTCTATTATTTCAAGATTGAATTAATTCACTTGTCTAGAAATCACATACAAATTCAATTGCCCCATTTTAAGGGTAAACAGTCGTGTAATTAAGTTGGTCCTTGCATCTTCTACTGATGTATTTTGATTACTTGTTTCTAGCAAAAAATCACAGAAAATGGAAGATAATGGTGTTAACAACACACACAATCTTGAGGTCCAAGAGGACCAGCCGCAACGCGAGGATTCAATCAGTGATACCCGCGATGAGGGGAATGATGCCACACTGGTCCACGACAATCGATACTCGCGTCATGTTCGGGAGGCGACCCCCGATGATGGTGAATAGGAGCATGTTGTTGAAGCGGTAAGTGTCCTGCGGGAGCAACAAAAGTTCATTCTAGGTCACCTCACGCGGCAGGATAAGGTTATGACAGAACTAACGCAGGTGTTATCGGGTGTTTCCAATAACGCGAATGGACGAGGTCTGGTTCGACCCGGTGCTCCCGCAAATCAACGAGAGTGATCCCTTCAAAGCGAACTTTTACAATTTATGAGGGAAGTAAACGCCCGCATGGATCAAATTCCGAGTGTACCACCGGTGTTGAAAAGACCGAACTCAAAAAAGTATACTCAGTTGTCGTACAAACCAAACACGACACCAGAATTTATCCCGAAGCGGTTTAAAATGCCCGACGTGCAAAATATGATGGGACTTTGGACCCTCAAGAGCATATTATCACCTATACAACGATGTTGAAGGGAAACGATTTAGATCCCTACGAGATCGAATCTGTTTTGCTGAAAAAATTCGGGGAGACTCTCACGAGGGGAGCCTTGACGTGGTATTCGTTGTTTCCCGAGCATTCCATAGATTCCTTTGAGATGCTCGCGGATTCTTTCATTAAGGCTCATGTCGGGGATAGAAAGGTGTAGTCCCAAAAGGCCGACAGATTCGGAATTGGACAAGGAGTGTTCGAGTTGCTGTGAGAATTCGTAACCCGGTTCCAAAAGAAGAGGATGTTGCTCCCAGTTGTTCCGGATGAATGGGCGGCTGAAGATTTCACCAAGGGTTTGAACCTGAGAAGTTCACCCGCGAACACGAAGGCCACCCGCCTGGATTCTCACCCAGCCTCCGCTTCTACGTGAATGCAATTCCCCAAATGCGAACGCGATGACCGTTGCCCCTCCAGACTCCCTGAACGTGTCCAAAACATCACGAACGCGATGGACAAACCACCTACCACCAAAAATACACTTTGTGATCGCGACCCTCCTTCCACGATCGCGATGAATAATAAAACACTAGAAAAACCAACAACTTCAAACATGAGCGAGGGACTTGATGTCCATATTGATGTCATGCTTTCCTTTGGCACTCCGGAGAAGAAAATCTTGATTGAACTTATATTTTCTTAATGGATACAATCCGCTCAAGGTATAACTTCATATGGGTTCGATGTACTTTTATCTTCAACGAGTGGTCCAGCATTCAATACGGGTCGAAACATCTGGTTGCCGAATTGGTTAAATGGTGTTAATGAAAATAGTAATTCATTATATTTAATAATAGGTCCTGGAGATTTTTTGGTTCAACATGTTATTGCTCTTGGTTTACATACAACTACATTGATCTTAGCAAAAGCTTACCATTTCTTTCAATTAGAGTCGCGAGCTTGTTGTAGTCGGCCCTAAAAGGGAGAATCTTGTTGCTTACTTGCTATATCCTCGCGTCCTTGCACGACTCGTTCTTTAAGTCGTGCTTCTCCCTTACCCCTATCCCCGTTCCTACCGTCCAAAACAGGCCAATGGAGTATAGCCAAGTGGTGAGGCATCAATTTTCGGTACCGGCAAGCAAAGGTTCAAATCCTTTTACTCCAGATTATGAACACCCGATCGGATATGTCAAGAACGAGTTGACGACTACAAGGGAAGCAGCTGACTGCAGTCCCCGAGCCCGCAAGCCAAAAAAGGTTTGGCGTAAACCTACCTTTGGTAAGAGAAGAGGGAGAAGGGAAAGACAGGTGGCAGAAAGAAATCCTTCCAACAGCGGAATTGAACACAAGACTGACTTCGGCCAGGTTCTTTTATCAATCTCCTGGCCCTTGCTTAACTCCTTGTTTTATAAATCGCTCGTTGGTAGATCTGATCGGATCCCAGACACGTAAGAGCCCATCCCGGGAGGAATGCATGTTTCCCTGGCGCTTCACGGGATGGACGTTCGCAATCCTCCTCCATCTAATCTAACCCTACCTCGTTCGCCGAGGCCTGGCTGCACAATAAGAGAATGAGGGAGCTAATCTGCTTGCTTGTGCAGGTGAGGATCGCTCTACTACGGCGCGACAGAGGAGCTGAAAGCCACTTGACTCTAAGGAGAGGAGCTTTGAGTGACTTTTTTCTTTGCTCTTCGACAGCCCTAACGAGTCACTTGAAGTTTTGCCCTTTGCTTTGCCCTGTGTTCTCTTCCTCCAGGTTCCCCCACCCAATATTCAATAGGCCGAAAAAGGTTGCAGTCAATTGCCCGTCCTGTCATCATCAAACAAAAGACTACCATACACGCCTTTTGCCGGCAAGCTACCCTCGCCTACCTCATCTATAGGCATGTCGAAACTCATCCGAAATACCCCCGGAGCCTCCCGGGACCTCGTTCAATCACACCAACCAATCCCAAAATATAGGGCAGACATACTGGAGGCCTCAAATCATACAATGTAACATCAAAACCACGAATCGCACACCAATTCAAGCTTAATGAACTATTTCAAAATTCCAACTTCTAAACTTACGTTGAACTTGCCTAAACAACTCGGAGTGACCTCAAATTTTACACACAAGTCATAAATCACCATACGAATCTATTCCAAGGCTCGAAATCCCAAAAAGACATCAATAACTACAAAGCTAACCATAGGTCAAACCTATCATCTCTCAAAGCCATCAAACTTCCAACTTTTGCTGATTTGAGCCTAATCAACGTAGGAACCTGTTAATCCAAATCCGAACATACGCCTAAGTCCAAAATCACCATCCAGACCTATTGGAACTATCAAAACTTCGATACGAGGTCAAATATGCTGAAGTCAAACTTGGTTAACATTTGTAACTTAAGCTTCCAAACTAGGAACTAAGTGTTTCAAATCACTCCACTAACCATGCACGCAAGTCCTACATCATATAAGCTATTCAAGATCTCAAATCACTGAACCAAATGCAAATGTCCGAAATTACCGATCGGATCGTCGCAAAAAGTAAAAATCCTAGGAATATGTACTAAACCAATATGATCTAAAGTAGAAAACATGCACCATATATTTTCATACGTAAGATCCACTTCTGTCGGGGCTTAACACCCCCTGAATCAAGAAACTTATTTTAATTTTGTTCAGTAAGTTTTAAAGCATAATTGAACCCTTGGAACAATGCCAGATGCCAATGATAAGTGTGCGTAAGACATATCAAGACAAAAAAATGAAAAATGAAAAAAGGAAGTATTATTGTTGTTTAGAAAAATAACAGACCTTTGAAAAATATTTAATGTGGCAAATGATTTGTCCCGCACTAGTGATGCTGAATGCAAGAGAGTGAAATCAAGACTGTGTCACTAATCTGGATTTATTATTGATAATAATATTATCAATAGTGACATCATATCAACTTTCAGTGATGATCTAAAGAAATTTGAAATAAAATAAACCAGCTTGTGAATGAAGCAAAAGCTGCTGTTCTGTATTTGTAGTATAATCAAGCCATTTGTTGTTCTTTCAGTCTGAAGAAGACTTGTGGTCTATTATACAAATTGTTATTTAATACATTCAGGACAAAATTGTGGCAATATGAATAATTTCCTATAGTGATTACTGATATGACATGCAATTAAAAAAGCTTGGAATATAAAAATCACCTAGAACACTCCAAGATATGAAGATGACTTAATATGGAACTTTAATGGAAGAAATTCTGTACAAACAGTTAATTAGTCTTTTGTCTGTATCTTATTGGTTTTTAAAGAAAATTAGAATTCTTTATAGGGGAAAAGGTATTTCAAAAGATCAATCGTATGGAGTTTTTACTGTCTATTACCATAGATGGATTTTCACGACGGGAGTTGTGGTGCACAATTTCCTGGAATGTAGGTAGTGGTTATGATCGATTCGATGAAAAGGAAGGAATAGTGCATTTTTCGTTGGGTATTTCCGAAAAAAAGAGACTTTCTACGCCCAAGATATTCTCTTAAACGAAGGTATTCGCGCTTGGATGGCGGCTCAAGATCAAGAAGGATATATTCTCTAGCATTATCACTCGAGTCTTGGACTTGGATTCTGTGTTGTCTTTGTTGTCCGGAGAAAATCAACTAAGGTAGTCTAATTTCAAACCAACTACGGTACCTTTAGAGAAAATCTCGGATAAAAACAAGAGAAACAATATAATTTGTATAAGAGTAAAAAGTAACATATAGTTAGAAGGTTCTACAAACTAAATAAAATGGAAATAAGTATAATGGAAATAAAATCGGGTTCCGCCACATCCTCGAAATCCGAAAAGAAAAGAGAGGCAAAACGGAATCACTTTGTTTCAGTGACATATCTAATCAGTAGGATTTGAAGAACTGTCACGATCATTCACAAAAAATTCAGTGAACTATGGGGAAAGAGTACCCCTCGACGAACGATCTTAATTTTACCCTCTGTTATATGCTGGGATTATTCATACTTTTATCATTAGGAAACCATCTCGTACTTGGCATTGACCCTAGCAGATCCCCAACCTCAAATATAAAGAATTTTAATATTAAACCATAGTAAAAAATATAGCATTAAATTTGCACATTTTTTCACAGTATTTTGTCTAATTAGCTCCATTAAAGTTAATGTTAAACACAAGACGATTTGTTAATGACAAGGGTATGAATGATCCAAAGTAAAACAAAACGCACAAATTAAGCTGCTTCATAATAAAATGGTAAACTTTTACCCTTGTTTATTATGTAAAGCTCATATTTTTTGGATTTCTAGACTCCAATTTGAAATATTATGACTTGTCATTTGAGAATTCTTCTTAAAAGAAATTACTTAAAAAATTCTCCAGGCTATTATATATACCTACACCAATCATTCAAACCAAGCAGTGAAACACAAACCTAAAAAAGAAAACTTTCTTTCTTGTCTTGTAACAAACATCAAGAAGATGATGCAATCAGAGGTTGTTGACAACTCATGGTCTGAATTTTGTGCTATCCAAAAAAATGGTGTTTCTGATTCATCACTCAACTCCTCTGGGATTGCCTTGTCAGACATAACATCCCTTTTTCCTGATGTTTCAATGGATGATTTGGAGTTTGATGATGTCTGTAGATGGTTAAATGATAGTGAAAGTGAAGGAAATGAAAATATGAACATGTCATCAATATCTAGTCCTCCTATTTTCTCAATTACAAATAAAGAAATAAGGCTTCATCATTTATTAGTAGCTTATGCAGAGGCCATGGAAAATGGTCATAAGGAACTAGCACAAGTGATCATAAGAAGCATAGAGGGAATAATAAATCCTCTAGGCCAACCATTGGAACGCGTTGCATCCAATTTGTTCTCCCAAGAAGACTACTTAAAACAAGAATCAAGCAAGAATCTTGAAGTAGTAGCATTTAAGGTTTTCTACCAGATTTTCCCAATAGGGAAATTTGCTCATTTTGCTGCTAACTCAGCAATAATGGAATCCATTCCAGATGATGTTGAAACTATTCACATAGTGGATTTTGACATGGGAGAAGGGATTCAATGGCCTCCTATTATTGAAGCCTTATGTCTAAGAAGAAAGGCTTTGAAATTCACATCCATAAAGGAAACAAAGGAAGAATATTCAACAAGACTTGTTGATTATGCAAAGCCTTTTGGCCTAAGATTACAAATTGAGGAGATGACATTTGAAGAGTTGGCAAGTGAAATGACAAGAATGGGAAAAGGGAATGAATGGTTGGTTTTCAATTGCATGTATAAACTCCCACACATGGGAAAAACAAGGTGCAGAATCCATGCCTTGGAATTTCTAAAACTAGCTAAGGAAATAGTCAATTCTTCACCTCACAGAGGACTTGTCATTTTTGGTGATGGAGAAGCAATGGACAATAGTCACAATACAAATACAAATACAATTACCTTTTCTTCATTCTTCAACAAAAAACTCATATATTACCAATCGATTTTCGAGTCGATGGAGTTGTATTTTCCAGCTTATCTTGCAGAAGCAAGACTTGCTATGGAATCCCTTTTTCTAGCACCTCAACTCTGCTCATTTTCTTGGTTTCAAAACTGGCAAGACATGACAACTACTTCTGCTTGTGGAGAAACTGGATTGCCAGGCAAGAAAATAAGCAAAGAGAACTTGTTACAAGCCAAGGAATTGGTCAACGAAACAGAAACTCCATTAAAGGTGAGGATTGAACAACAAAGGCAACATCAAATGGTCTTGGAAGGGAAAGGGACACCATTGGTGAGACTTTCAACTTGGATAGCGGATCCACAATTTTAAGTTTAATTTAATGGGTTCTGGATAAATTATTTACACATATGATTTCATAAAACAAATATAGGATTTGAATTTTGTTGAACCCGTAACTAAAATTCCAGCTTCACCAAGAAGAAAACAATAGCAGCGAACAACTTAGAGACACTACAACTCTCTCCTCTCTCTGCGTCGTTTTCTTTACCATTATTTTTATTGTGTTCTCCTATGAAGTGCCAAAAGTGTACAGACCCATACTAATATTAGCCTGTCTAGTGTATTTACGTTGTATATATTATTACATACAGACCAGAGTTGTAAATGACAACTATATATTACTATTACTTTTTTGGTTTTCCATCCCATATTTAAGGCCCAACTATATCGAATTACCGATGAAAAATCCCACTTTGGGGTAAAGGTCGTTCACAATTGAACATCTATATGCTATATTAAAAGCCTTTAGCGAAATGTCTTTTGTCTTTTTTTACCCTTTAAAAATAATTTTACATTGGACAAATAGTCATTAAAATCATTTTCCTAATATTTAGAATTTGAATATTAATTATATTTTGTATATTAAATATTTTCTTATATTAATATTTAGGACTTCAAAATTAATTATACTTTTAACTTATATAAATCATTAAAAAGAAAGAAAAAACAACAACATACTTAACCACGTTTTTATACCATATTCTTTCATCAACAAGAGACACACTACCTATTATAGCTTTATCTATATATTACCAATAAAATACTACTATCAATTAATTAACATTTACCTGGAATAAAAGGTTAGAACATATTATTAACGGCTTCCTAGCTCATTTCAAATTTGAACTTTATCTGTACTATATTAAAAAGCACGAAAACTCTTAGCGAAATGTCGTTTTCATCCTTCAAAGTCAAGTTTACACTAGACAAAATAGTCATTTAATTATTTCCTAACTTTATTCATTTAATTAATTCTCTACTATTTAGGAATAATTATTTAATTAACTTCCTAATATCTAGGACTTTGAAATCAACTAAAACTTGACTTATTAGTAAAAAAATTATTATTTTAATTATGTAGACCACCCCAACTTTTTTGTCTTATACGTGTTAACATTATGACCCAAGATAGTAGCCACTTTTTTATTTTGGCATTTTACTTAACGAGTAGGGTGGGGTTTGGACTTTTACACTCCAATAAAGTGGTTAAAATAATTAAAGTTTAGAATTTATTATAATCATATGTGGGTCTATGTTTTTACCCACTATAGTTTAATTATTCTTCTAATATTTGAAATTTTAAAAATAACCAAAATTGTCTACGTGAAGATATTTTTATCCTTTGAACATAGAATTTTTATTGGATAATAATATAGTTATAGTAAAATATTAGACTTGGAATGAGATAATATTAAGAATTTGAATGAAGAAAAATTATTTCCTCTAATTTTCAGAACGAATAATTAAGTTTCTGAATTAATTTAACAAAATAAATTTTTGAACCCACTACTTAGTTACAAAATCAAATTCAATTATTTTACAAATTCACCATATAAGTAATTGCAAAACTTGTATTGTACATAATAGTATTGATGGTAAAAGAAATTTTCAAAAAAAAAGTAGTTACAATATAGTATTGAGAGTTAAACTGATAAAAATATAAACTTAAAGTAATAAAGATGGAATAGTAGAAGACAAAATATATTCTAAATGAGTGGTTATTAAAAAAAAATTCCTTTGCATTTCTCCAACTAACAATAAGTTCCTATATTTTTTATTTATTAAAAAATATTAACTTAATATTGTATTTTTAGACTTTACATTGTCACTTTTTCCCTAGGAGCTATAGAGCCAACATCTACATTCCCAATGTCTAAAAGACCAAAAGATTTAATTTTTTATTTGCCTTATTTGACAAATCATTGGGGAATTGCAATAAATTATTTTTATGTCACTTGTTTGTTTCGAGTATTAAAATATACAATAGCAATAACTTTTATAAGATATTCCTAAAGAAATCTTCAAAAATCATAACAAGGCATATGAGGACTTCTACTGCCATAATTTTTTCATAATGAGCTAGCTAAATAGGATCAATATTCATCATTATATAATTTTTTTAATTTATATTTTATAACCAAATATTCTTGTAAATCATAAAAGTTATGTACATATTAATATTGGATACACGCACAAGGCGTATGATAAGACTAGAGTTTATGCTAGACAAAATATGGTTCGTCTATATAAAAGCGTGAATGCCTTTAGCGATATATCGTTCATCTTTTTTACCCTTTAAAAATAAAATTTACACTGGACAAAATAATCATTTAATGAACTGGTTTTCTAGATTTACTTAGAGGCTTCAGGTTTGAGTCTAGATCAACCAGTTCCACCAAAGGTGGTCAAACATCAAGACATGAAACACTTGGGCTCTCTCCACCCTGTCGTTTGATCTACCGGAGGACATTCTCAATCAATTTTTAAGTGTTTATTTCCCAACCAATTTGCTTGCCTGTGATAGTATCATTTGGAGATTAACACACAATGACCTTTTCTCAGTCAGGTCTCTCTATAAGTCACTCTATCCGATACATCCAAATGCCTCACAATTTGTCTCTGCCCCACATACACCTCTTTCCCATTTCCCATTTCCCATTCATTGCCATCTTCCGTCCTTATTCCTTTCTCTCTCTGGCATATCTGTGTTAGAATTTTGCCTAAAATTTCTAATTCTATTAGGACTCCCTTTTTCTTGAAGGAATGGAAAAAGACTCCTAAAAGGATTAAATCTCCTTAATATGTCTTATCCTTTTCTTGAAAGACAAGTTTTGCACATCTATAAATAAGGACCTCTACTTCTCACAACAAGACAAAATAAAAGCATCCACAATGTAGTCATTAAAGAGTTTTGTTTAGGGGGAGATTTTTCTCTCGATAGTTTTTCTTCTTTTATATTAGTTTTATTATGCGTAGATCAATTGATCAAACAATTATCAACTATTATACTTAGTTTAGTATATTTTTCTTTTGTCGTCATGATTTATCGTTCATCAAGTTTTGTATTGTTAGTTTTCGTATGCACCATGTTATTTCGATCCCAACAATCTGGAAAAATAGAAACACGATTATCTTAGCCTCAATTCCTTATTAGATGTTTTTTTTACCTTGGAAGGAGCCATAGCACCACAACCCAAAAAATACCGCTATACATCAAGTGGCAACCTCCGAATGTGGGTCTCTTTAAATTGAACACTGATGGAGCTACTAGCAATTCTCGTAGTTTTTCAAGTTATGGTGGAGTTATCCGTGATTCGCTTGGTCGCTGGAAAATAGGCTTTTCGGGATGCACATACAAGGCCAACATGGAATTGTTTGCTCTACTGACAGGCCTTCAATATTGCAGGTCCGTGATCCACCAGTTAGGTAATCCACTCATCATTGGGAGCAAAACATGGGTCGCCTAGCGAAGCAAGTTTTCTAATCACCCCCAGCTACCAACACTACAGTTCACTATGATGCGCCATATGTCAGCCGTATCTCTCCAAGCTCACATCCGCCCCCTACTGCAGTTGGCACGCCTTTGAACTCGCCACTTCCCTCTGCTGCGGGTCCATCCTCTACAGCTACCGATTGTTTTTTGTCTTTGGTTCCTACGAGGATCCACCTAGGGATGGAAATTACTGTATACTTACAATGTTACTACAGAACCACCATGAGTAGCTCCCTCTATGTAATGACTTTTCTTATATCAAATATTGTCGTTTATTACCCCAAAAAAAAGAACTGGTTGTTACCCTTTCTCGAGGTCAACATGCTAAGTAGTTTCAATCAAATAATTAAGATTACCTCTCTATAAACTCTAAGACGTACTATATAATTAATTTGCAAAATAAATCAGCACCATTAGTTTTATGCTTCGTTTTCACATCTTGCCATGGTTTTGTACTCTTATTTTCTTTTTCTTTTTTAAAAAAAAATTTTAATCATATCACATCAGATCAACAACTCCGGCTCAGACCACCAAACAGTTCACTTAACCAAGTTCGCAATGCAAATATCACAGCAGCAATCTAGATATCCCAGAAACGAAGCTCATGGATGTCATAACTTCAAACCCACCATACAACATCAACTATATTTCTTCAAATAGTTGAGCAAGAAAATGGAGACATTGTCACAAATCAGATACTAAAAGTCATAATAGTCATCATCTTTTTACGACTCAACCAATGTAGGTTCCGACTTTGTAAGCGAGCTAGTACAGAAAAGAAAATATCTAGCTCTGCAACGAGAAAGACCAAAGGTAACATGAAGAAAATAAACTGTAACCTAAGATTTTTAGGTTATTCTTGTGAGTGGTTACAAGATAGAACAAACAATCTACCTGAAGTAAATGGACATTTGAGGGATATCAACATCGTTATCTTCCTCATCCTCACAAGCCACTACCACATCAAAATGTTTCCTGTATGGAGGCAAATCTGCCTTGGCCACTTCCCTTGCTAGATCTACCAACTTCCGATCCATCCGCTCTTTATGCTTAGGGAACATGCTGTTATAAAGTAAGCAGCTCCCATAAGAGATGCTATAAGCGTTCAGACCTTTATTTTGAAGCCACTGAAGAAGCTCCCTCAAAGTTGGATTGTCTTTCAAAATCCACCTGTCCCACACAGTCCAGTTCATGTCTTGATGTTTGACCACCTTTGGTGGAACTGG
This sequence comes from Nicotiana undulata, assembly GCA_005239495.1. Classification (NCBI taxonomy): domain Eukaryota; kingdom Viridiplantae; phylum Streptophyta; class Magnoliopsida; order Solanales; family Solanaceae; genus Nicotiana; species Nicotiana undulata. Next base: position 41,993 of record ML290165.1, on the reverse strand, counting down.
TTCAGCCATGGAAAATAAAGGAAGAGCCAAGTTAGCGAAAGTGTTGCGATAGTCCTCCACCTTATGACCTCCATCCAAAACCTTATAAAGCTCTAGACAAACAAGACCAGTGGCCATAGCAGTGGAAGTAGCAATAGCTGGAATGATCCTCCCTGCTATGAATTTGGCCTTCAGTTTATCCACTTCAGGGATGCTATAGTTTCTAGCCCTCATGTTTGCAAGTCCAGCGATAAGGTCCATATGATAGTTGGTGTCATCGTCCTGTACATTCAAAGAGCTTAGTTGGAAGAGCAGATGGAAGAAATAAACAAACACATGATTATAATTTGAACATCTATCACTGAATAGAGGTGAGAATTTCAATATCTTCCACGCACAATGTTTGTTAAAACACCATGTGGTTCTTTTAGGAACAAGGCTGTATATACACCTCAGATCCTTTTCCTTGTTTCCTTACGAAAACATATTTACGGTATCAAATGATCGCATTCCCAAAAGATGCCTCTAACATATGCAACATGCAAGAGAGAGAGGAGAGAGTGTGTGCATACCTTCTCAAATTGAATGGGGTTCATCTTGTAACCTGAAGGCAATTTCTGACGACACGTTTCCAACTTCATCAACAACTCATTAATGACTGCAGCATCATCAATGGATGAAGCCGCCATGCTGGTTGCTTTCTCATCTGTCACAATCTTCACACCTTTCTTTGGCTGGAAATCGGGGACAATCACTTTATCAACAGCTTCAGCTAACTTTTGAGGAGACTTAACCCAATCTGGAATGAGTATGCCAAAAGTTTCTGCTCGTAATATAGAGGCTGCCAGTAGAAACTGAAGGTGACTGGCATCGTCAGCAGAAAATTGCAATGGCCGAGGGAAACGCTTTGGTGCAGACCAAAATGGGGCACCACTACTAGTAGTAGCCTCCTCAGGAAAAGTAAATGTCAACTGCTTCACACGGTCTGCAAAGTAATCTTCAAACCTGGTTCCAGGAAAAGCAAGTGGTTAAAAGCATTTATCAAAAAGCTGCTCTCAAAAGGGTAAAAGTTTAGTTGGTTTTTAGATGGTTATACCTCAGGCGAGCCCAAGTTATGCAGTCTTGAAATGTATCACATCTCTCCTTGTCGAGGCATTCAAGAACACGATCCAAAGTGTCCCTGGCCTGTGCATCACCAGCCTTTTGCATAGCAGATATGTAGTCACTAGGATTAATCAGATAAGCATTAACTTCAGTTGGCGTCTTCTCAAGCAAACCCTCAAATTCTGACCGTGCCCATGTTAAGCAATGGTCGATGTTGTGTGGGAAAGAGTGAACTGTACACATAGGTGCCTGTTTTTCTGGTGGATCCCTCGACGCACCATAATTCTCTGTAAGGTGAGGAATTACCATCTGTGTGTTGCACTTGGCACCCAGGGTTCCAGACTCCAATAATGGTTTTTGAAAATACAAACATCTCTGATCAATGTAAAGCCTGGCATTCACATTATCTAGTGCATTGATCACAACATTCAAATTCTCCCAGAATGTATCATCGAATACACTTTCTGTTTCAGGGCTTGCACGGTTTTGCAGTGCTTCAATGTGAATGCGAGGATTGATCAAAGAAGCAGCTGCAGCAGCAACAGTAGACTTGGCTTGCCCAATGTTCCAGTCACGGAAGAGAAATTGCCTACTAAGATTGCTCTTCTCAATGACATCATCATCTGTAATTGTTAGCTTCCCTTTATCGCCACAACAAACCCCCATGAGAGCTAAATTCTTCAAGAACTCACACCCAAGCGCACCAGACCCAACAACAAAAGCTTTTGCCTCTTCCAGCTTCTTCTGTAGCTTGTTTCCAAAGACTGAGATTTGAGCGTCATAACGACTATTCAAGGGCTTCAAATCATTTGGATCCAAGGGAGCGGTTGGAAGAGATTCAACAGAGTCAAAGTAGAAAAACTGACACAACAAATGAAAAGGAAATGGTTTAGTGACAGAACATTCCAAGACTATTAAAGAGCAAACATAAATTACAATGCTATATGCAGCATCACAAAAAAATTTAATTCAAAAATTTGGAACTCAAGGAACAGTTACCACAGTGCCAAAGATACACAGGATACCAAGATTGACAATTGAGGAGACAAAATCATTTCATTTTTCTTTGATAAGGTAAGACAAAATCATTTCATATCCACAAGACCAGGCTTCAGAGGCAACAACATGTTGAGATAGAGTTCCATTGCACTCCAATCTAATTGTGTTACAGATCTAGAAACAAATCCCATATAATCTACTACGAACTTATTCAAGCAAGGCAGCTACAATTTAAAATAGATCATCCCGACCAAAAACTGCACGAGATTTTGAAGGTCCTTTTGTCACACGAGATTTGCATATTGATTATAACAATTCATTTACTGACCTGGTAAAGTGGATGGAACTTCCCAGAGCAAGCCTTCACAACTTCTTGCCCCACAATACCACCAAACATAGCAGCCATGGGGTTTAGCACAGCCCTTGCACCGAATGCAAAGTTCCGAAGAAGTTTCTGGTCAATCTCCTCTAGTTTTCCATCAGAGAGACTATTGTTCAGGTCAGTCACAAATGATATTAGCCTCTGAGCATCTTCCTCGGATCCAGCAAGCGGGAAACGTCCTGATTCAGACACAAACCTATCTAGTGCCTGGAAGGCCAAGTGTAAAATAGGCGGGCGGTCAAACTTGGAGAAGTCACTCAGAAGAAAGTCACCAGGATCCTTAATTGCTTCTCGCAGTGGCTTGAATTTTAACACTTTAGGTTCCTTGACCTGAGTGACAATACCCCCTCTTTCATATGCTGCATAATTTGAAGTGTCCTCTTCAATAGTAAATGAATATGGCCTCGCATTTTTTATTTTTCTAGGCTTCCCATCATTCAGTTCTGTCATGCCCCGCACTTCAGAAAATATAACCAAGTCCCCGTCCTGAAACTCGAGCCTCTCATCATCAATACACCCCACAAGAGCAGGGTTGTCATTGCTAATAGACGCAATTATTCCTGTGTGGGGATCCTCACCATCAACATCAGCAACTGTAAATTCAGGGCCAAAGTCACAAAACACGGTACCAAAAAGGCCTCGAACTTCAGCTTTGATGAAAGCAATTGGAGGCTGGTGCTTATGACAGTAATCATCGAATTCAACTGCCTTCTCTAAGCTGATATCTGTAAATACAACAGCCTGCCAAGGATATAGCAATAAGGATGTCATTTCCCCCACAACCATGCGACAGTATTAGTTAAATAATTATCGCGTCTAAAAAAATTAGCTCTGTTATGATCATATCACTGACAATAAGAAACATAACTAATAACACCAATTGCCAACAGTGTACCAAATACTTCACCGCCCAAACAGTAGGAGACATCCTCAATAAGTTTTCCATTGACATAGTTAAGATAATTCGTCCATGAAAAATCTTAATGACTGTCGCTTTCCACAATAGATGCAAACACAGGTCACTTGTATCTTATGTAATCTTAACCATTATCACTGTAACAGTGTGCATGGAAAGCAACTCTATTTAGTTTAACTATTATCATAATTAAATCAGATCTCTGTTTGGTTGTAAATGGCTATATTTCGTTTTTGCAACTAAACTAACTATTTTTAAAAAATCACTAATAGCTTTTTTTATAGGTAAAATTCACAAGAGTTTTTAACCTTGAAAAGGTGACTAGAAGACAAATAACTGGAGATATTTTCTTTACACAATTAATTAGGACATAGGTCATTTCCGTCCTGGAAAAATTCAAAAAATTGTCACTTTTCCAATGGAAAATCTTATGACTGTCACTTCCACATTAACCAAAACAGCGGTCATTTCTGTTCTATAAGATCTTAAACCATTATCACTATTACGTGGAAATCAACCACAACTTGGTTTAACTATAATTATATTAAAAACAGATCTCTGTTTGCTTAGAGACTTGTATGCCAATGTAGGGATAAGTGTGAGATTTAGAGCTCCTATTTTTTCCAAAAAGATAATTATTAAGTAGTGGAATAAAATGGGCAACAGTAAAGCACAATGGATGTACACAATTTATATTAGCGACCCCAAATAGATTGGGAATATGTTGAAACTACTATATCAACATTACAATGCTTGTGCAGTCAGTAAGGCATTCAGAAATGAAAAATATGTGTAATTGTACGAATCAATAACATCAGACACATGTTTACTGGCCTGAAAGTTGGAGAGTTGTTCTTTAGTCAAGGCATCCGTCAAAGTAGAGATAATGACAGCATTGTTTAGCTCTTGCAACTTCTGGATAGAAGCAAGTGCCCTATTCTTCCCAACATCCTCCTCTGTAAAAATAAAATTGCTAGATAGATCCCACAATTCCACATTTCCTTCGTCGTGCAAAGTAACCGACTTCACACCCGCAAGAATAAGGTTCTTTGCTGCAACACGAAACACAGTTACGTTATATCAAAAACTTTAACAGAAAGTGTTCAGAATTGTTGTCATATTTCAGCACACTGAGAACTCTTTATCAAGTATTCCTCTTATTAACAATATCTCACAAATGTAAAAAGTAGGTCATTAAAGAGCACATACGAAACATATAATAATAATCAAATAGGCATCATAATCCATCCTACTGTTTTTTATTGTACATTATCCATTCCACTCTATCCAGGCCTATTTCATTCCAATACTAAATTATTTGTGTAAAGACTATTCATGTTTATATGACACTATTACCTTGTTAGTACGTTCCAAAAAGAATGACATACTTCTATACTTCGAAAGAGTTAACTTTATACATCCCATTTTAATCTTAATAAGAAGATTTTATAGCCACACAAATGTTGTGGTAGTTCTTTTTATATCACACAAATGCTGGCAATGTATAAGAACACTGGTTTCAAAAAAAATTCCCTGCCGTTTCAACACGAAACACGGAGGGAGTAATAAAATAAACAAAAATGGAAAATGGAAAAAAGAATGATCACTAATAATCTCTCTGAAACATTATATTTAAAAAAGATTATCAAGAGTGCACACAAATTTCAAGCGTGAAAATTGGAAATGAAAACTTTCCAAAGAAGAAAAGGAAATAGCAACTCTAGCACAGTAAATAGCAAAAGAAGGAAAAAGAAAAACACAGGAAAAAAATAATACCGATTTCAGCTCCAAGGCCTTGCAAGCCAGAGACGAGAACATTAGATGCAAAAAGTCGACGCATAGTTTCACGGCCATAAACGGCGAGTTGACGGCTGTGAAGATCCTCATCGATATCAGGAGAGTTACGCGCATCGATCGGAGATTTGCCGTTAGTCGCGCTGCCGTTAGCGTTAACATCACCAGTAGTAGCAGAACCAGCACCTCCCATAGTCACCGTCGATGAATCACCAGCAGCAGCGGCTGTGGCCTTGTGCTTCTTCGTCAAAGGATCCACTGAAACGACGCCGTTTTCTCCTCCGACTTCAACTGTCCTCTTCACAGGAAGCATAAAGTGCTGTGAACTGCTCGATTCAACCATTTCACAAATCAAATTAATCAACAGATAATTCACAAGAAATTAAAGAAATTATAAAATCATACGAAAATTGAAGAACGTGTAAGAGATAAGGAAGATAAGTGTATCGAAGAAGGTACCAGAATCTGGAGAATATGAAGGGAGTGAAGGGAAGTGAGAGATGCGTGTGATGATTAGGGTTTGTGCGAGAGGGTTGGCGGGGGGAGGAGGGGTGATTTGAGCTTAGAGAGTGGAGGGGTATGGGTGGATTCGATTCGACGATAACGAAAAATGGGAGGAGGGTTGTTTTGGGTGGGCCGAAAAAGGAATGTTATTTGTTTGGGCTTTTGGATTTCGATAGAAAAAGGGGCAAAATATAAAGGGAAAATGATATAAAAGGTAAAATTGCACATCAAACATATAATATATTTATCATTCATAGCTATACTTTCAAAAAACTATCCTTCATAGTTATTCTTGAATTTTGTAGCAAATATGTGAAACAAGAAATCAATTGCTTGGAACTGAAATAAGAGAGCAACAGGCTCTCGTAGCTCAGTTGGTTAGAGCGTGCGCTTAGTTAGTGGAGGTCTTGAGCTCGACTCTCAACACAAGTACTTTATTTTTTATAATTCTATATTTCATCTTAGTTGTATTCGTTCGAATACAATCAATACAGGTTGTATCCTTTGTATATACTCATGTATACAGTCGATACAAGTTGAACATACACCCATATAATTCGCCTTGGTTGTATTAGTTGCGCGGACAAGTACAACCGATACAGGTTGTATTGTTTATATTCGCTCATGTATACATTCAATACAAGTTGTATATACACTCATGCATTCTGCTATGATTTTAATCGTTGCGCGAACAAATATAGCTGAACACAGGTTGTATTTGTTGCGTGCCTGAATACAAGTGATACGAGATGATACCAATTGAATAGTAGTTATGAACGATAATTACACAAATGGTTACCAGGCTATAAACTGTAGTGCTTTAAGAAAACTCCTCAAATTAAAATTGATCGATCTATCAAAACTTGCACGCACTGGCCAAAAAGTATATAATATATATTATATGTATATGATACACATATATACACGACTATTATTTTTAGATCAACTAAAATATATATTTCTCTTGAAAATTGGGGATGAAAACTAGAAATAGGATATCTTGGTGCCACTATTTTTTATCCAGGTAAGAAAAATCTTGGAAAAATAGCCTCGGTTAGGTTTTTTATTATATTATAGAATAGCAAGGGTTTCGACCTGTGTGCTTCAGGTCAATACTATTCAAGTCAAGGGAAATTCACTCTTATCTTGTCACGATCCAAACTGATGGGCCGCGCCGGTGCCTTACTCAATCGAGTACCAACGTAACATATCTTTCGTATCATATTATCATAGATAAATGAACCAGAAAGGTTGTCATGCGATGACTAGAATAAAGCATGAGGGAATACTCAACATAGGATGACCCAAGATGATATATCGACTTATACATATGACGTATGGTCCGATAAGGCCAAAATAATCACTCGTACACTGAACATAGGCCGACAAGGCCATACAATCTTGTTTACCTTGAAAAATAGTAATTACAATTATATTTGATTGTGTGGTTCTAAAAATATGTGATTTATTTTAATACTAGTTGTTAGGCAATAGATGCTAGGTATGAGCTAGGAAAATGAGATAAAGCTAAGGGCATTGATGTTATGCAAACCAAACAATATTGAAGCAAGGTCTCGAGCTGACCGAAATTGGGCCTCGGAGTCGAGTTGATATGCTTAACCGGGGTTGATTGATGAAGGACTACGGACTCGAGGATAGCTTCTTTATGATCAATAATAAGCAATAAATGAAGAACAATCAATGAAACACAATAAATGTAAGCAATAAACTAATGGAACAATAGGAGTGTATGTTTAAGTTAGAGAGCAGAGAATGTTCTTGTTCTTGTATTGAATATCATCCGCCCAAAAATCGACAAGGGTCCCCTTTATATAGGAGAGGTAATCCCAATATGGTACACGTGTAATTATTACAAAGAAAAATAGCTGGTATAGCTATTTAATGATCCGGTACGGACTTGTACTGTTCTTGCAGGCGTTGTCAGCTTTAACCACGTGTTTTTGGGAGTATCCCGCCTTTCCACGACGGTCTTCGACTTTTATTCTGTCTCGAGGTATATCGATCCCTCGATATCGTTCCTCGAGAAATGCACTTCGGGGCTGATACTCAGATTCTGCTCTGATCCCATCGAGACCGGGCTCGGAATGTCATCGAGACCCCAAAATTAGACATTCTTAATTTTGACTGTATACAGATAGTCCCCGCGTTTCTTCGAATGAAAAGACAATAAACGATTTTAATTCTCCAACCCTTTAATGTTCCCATCATTACGTCGGTTACGCTATATCAAGCGATTGATATGACAAACAGGATGCTCAAAGGTCACATTCGCATGGCTCTTGAAAAGCCTTCGAATTTATTACAGCGATTGGCTGTCTCTTGGCCTCCCCTAACGTACATGACTGACCCTTATAAATACTTCTTCTTTATCCCCTTGTTTTTAGTGCATTTTCAAGCCTTCAAAGTAGCTCTTCCTACTTCTTTCCTATGTTCTTTCCCTAACTGCACTTTCTTCTCCCCTCTATGATTTTTCAACAAGAACGGCGATGTCCTCCAAAACTGTCCCTCGGGATGATAAGCCTTCCTATTCTTCACGCTCATCTAAGGGCAAGGCAACAACACCCCCTCGTCTCGAGGAGTGCACCCCGGGACCCTGTTAGACAACCTCCGATTTCAAGGTTGACATGCCTTCTTCGAAGCCGGAACGGTGTGAACCCATGTCCCGATATATTAGTCTAATAGCAAACATCGAGAAGGTAAAGGCCAACTGCCGCAAGGGGGACGTAGTGCTGGTGGAGATTCCCTCTCGGGGAGAAGACATAACGACACACAAGACCAGCTTCCTTAGTGTGTATACCTATTTGTTTACCCTTGGGATGGTAGAGCCATCTTTTCCCTCAATAGACTCTGTGATCCTCGACTTCTGTGAGCGATATCAAGTGACTCTCGGGCAAATCCACCCATCGTTTTGGCGTATAGTTTACATGATTAGTCACTTTGCGAACATGGTCGCCTTTTACCCTTGACCACTTGATCAGAATGTACAGTCCCCGACTCTTTCGAAGTGGCCTGATTAAGCTCCAACGTCGGGCCTCAATAGCTTTCTTTGCTTGCACTGACGAGGTCAAGGATAGAGAATGGATGAGTCATTTCGTCTGAGTTAGGACCTCGGACCTGGTTACATCTTATTTATAGCACATAAAATATTACAATTAGCCTATCTGGCACCCCGAAATCCTAAATTACTTATCAAAATTTTTTGAGGTATTACACTTGAATACTTGTTGAGTTCTCCTTAGGTAGCATATAGATATTGCCTCATTAAAAACCTTGCCGGTAAAACCCTTTTTGGGATAAAATTCGATCGAAAGGAAAAGAGTGCAACGCATGCTTTAAAACCTAAGGTCTTTGAGTCGAAGGATGTTTCGGTGTCTTCTATCGGACACCTGTTAAAATTTAGTGTGGAGCATAAAATGAAAAGGGAGAAGGTTTTACCTTAGCAGTAACAACATTTAAGCATTGATATGTTCCAATTGCTTGGAAGTTGTTCGCCTTCCATGGTGTCGAGTTTGTAGGACCCTTTGCCGATTACTCTATGGACGCGGTACGGTCCTTCCCAGCCTGGGCCTAGCTTCCCTTCATTAGGGTTTCGGGTGTTTAGGGTGACTTTCCTTAGGACTAAGTCCCCGACTCCGAAATGTCGAAGGTTTGTTCTCCTGTTATAGTATTTTTCGATTCTTTGTTTTTGGGCGGCCATTCAGACCAGTGAAGCTTCTCGCTTTTCATCTAATAGCTTGAGGGTTGTGGTCATGGCCTCGTTGTTTGGGCTCTCGGTGGCATGTCGGAACCTGGCGCTTGGCTCTCCGATCTCGACTGGTATCAGAGCCTCGGGCCCATACACCAGAGAGAACGACGTCTCTCATGTGCTCGATTTTGGGGTTGTCCGATATGCCCATAGTACCTCGGGCAACATTTCTCTCTATTTTCCTTTCGCATTTTCTAACTTCTTTTTCAAGTTCTGAATGATGGTTTTGTTTGTGGACTCGGCCTGACCATTTGCACATGGGTGGTAGGGTGTTGACATCATCCTTTTAATTTTATGATCCTCGAGGAACTTTGTTACTTTACCCCCGATGAACTACTTCCCATTATCACATGTTATCTCAGAGGGGATCCCGAATCGGCATATGATGTGATCCCATATGAAGTTGATGACTTCTTTCTCTCTTATCTTTTCGAAGGCCTGCGCTTCCACCCATTTTGAGAAGTAGTCAGTCATAAATAGAATAAATTTAGCTTTACTCGGTGCCGTTGGGAAGGGGCCGATGATGTCCATTCCCCACTTCATGAACGGCCAGGGCGATAAGACTGAATGTAGTTGTTCACCGGTTGGTGGATCATCGGTGCAAATCTCTGGCACTTGTCGCATTTTCGGACAAATTCTTTGGTGTCCTTTTCCATGTTGTCCCAATAGTAACCTGCACTGATCACTTTCTGAACTAAAGAATCGACACCAGAGTGATTTCCGCAAGTGCCCTCGTGGATTTACCGGAGCACATAATCAGTGTCCCCCGGTCCCGAGCATATTTCTAAGGGCCCATCGAAGGTTCTTCTGTATAAAGTCCCATTTTCGTCGAGTGAGAATCGAGTCGCTTTGGTTCGCAGGGCCCTCGACTTTTTTGGATCTGCGGGTAGCCTCCCACTTCCCAAATAATCGATGTATTTATTTCTCCAATCCCATGTCAGGATGGTGGAGTTGATTTCGGCATGGCCTTCTTCAATAACTGATTTAGACAGTTGGACAATAACCCCGGGAGTATGTCATCTTCCTCGACGGATGATCCCGGGTTTGCGAGTGCATCAGCCTCGCTATTTCGCTCTCGAGGTATGTGGACCAGAGTCCATTCTTTGAAGCGATGCAATGTGACTTGAATTTCGTCTAAGTATCTTTGCATCATGTCTTCTCGAACCTCGAAGCTCCCATTTACCTGATTTACCACCAAAAGGGAATCACATTTCGCTTCGATGACTTTTGCTCCTATGCCTTTGGCCAATTCGAGACCTGCAATCATAGCCTCATATTCGGCTTCGTTGTTAGTCAATTTAGCAGTTTTATAGATTGTCTAATCATGCCACCCGTAGGTGGCTTCAGAATTATGCCAAGCCCGGGCCCTTTCACGTTCGAGGAACCATCAGTGAATAAGGTCCACACCCTTGAAGATGTGCTCGTTTTTAGTAGAAGTTCTTTCTCTACCTCGGGCACAAGGGCGGGTGTAAATTCGGCCACAAAGTCCGCCAAAATTTGGGGCTTGATAGCCGTTCGGGGTTGATATTCGATGTCATACCCCCTAGTTCGATGGACCATTTAGCCAGCCGGCCTGATAATTTGGTATGCTTCGAAGAGGATATGTTGTTAAAACAAAAATACGATGGCATTGAAAATAAGGCTTTAATTTTCGAAAAGCACTTATTAGAAAGACCTAATTTTTCTAGGTGTGGATACTGGGTTTCGGCATCTCCCAAGGTCCAACTTACATAGTAAATAGGGAATTGCGTACCTTGTTCTTCTCAAACCAGTACACCACTTACCGCTACCTCGGACACGGCCAGATATAAGTACAACGTTACATCCTCCTTCGGTTCTGCAGTAAAGGTGGGCTCGATAGATATCGCTTCAACTCCTCCAAGGCATGTTGGCATTCCAGAGTCCATTCGAATCTGCTCTTCTTTTTGAGTAAGGAGAAGAAATGATGACTCATGTCTGATGACCTCGATATGAATCGACCCAAGGCCGATATCCGCCCGATCAGCCATTGTACGACCTTCACATTATTTACCACCGTGATTTCTTCGATGGACTTGATTTTGTCGGGGTTGATCTCGATCCCCCTGTTCGACACCATGAAGCCTAAACATTTGCCCGAACCTATTCCGAAGGCACATTTCTCGGGGTTGAGCTTCATGTTGTAGCTTCTAAGGATGTCGAATGTTTCCTGCAAGTGAGTCAAATGGTCCTCTGCGCGCAGGGATTTAACTAGCATATCGTCAATGTAAACTTCCATGGATTTTCCTATTTGATGCTCGAACATCTTATTAACTAGGCGTTGGTATGTGCCTCATGTGTTCTTTAGCCCGAAGGGCATTACATAATAGCAGTACGTACCATACTTTGTGATGAACGAAGTGTTTTCCCTGTCATCGGTATTCATCTGAATTTGATTATACCCGGAATAGGCGTCGAGAAAAGTGAGGATCTCGTGGCCAGCCGTGGCATCAATCAAGCGATTGATGTTGGGCAATGGAAATGAATCTTTAGGGCATGCTTTATTCAAGTCTTTATAATCTACGCACATTCTTAATTTATTCCCCTTTTTGGGGACTACTACCACATTGGCCAGCCATTCGAGATATTTTACTTCCCTAATGGACCCTATTTTTAGGAGTTTTGTTACCTCGTCCTTGATGAATGCATGTTTTACCTCGGAATGAGGTCTTCTTTTTTGCTTCACCGATTTTAACCTGGGGTCGACGCTGAGCCGATGGGTGGTTATTTCCGATGGGATCTCTGTCATGTCTAAATGGGACCAAGCAAAGCAATCGATGTTGTTAATAAGAAATTGAATGAGTTTTTTCCGGAGTTCGGGGATTAACCCCGTTCCCAGGTATACCTTCCGATATGGGAGATGTTTGATCAAAACAGCCTGCTCCAGCTCTTCGATCGTTGATTTTGTTGCGTCCAATTCTTCGGGGGCAACGAAGGTTCGAGGAGTGAGGAAATCTTCTCCATCGTCCTCGGGCACCTGTTTGTCCTCTGGATCCTCTGAAGTGGAGGGTATGGATGTTGGTGCCATGTCGTGCACCGCGAACATCTCCTTTGATGCATGTTGTTTTCCGTATACTGTTTTCACACCGTCTTTTGTTGGGAACTTCATCATCTAATGAAGAGTTGAGGGTACTGCCCTTATGTTGTGTATCCACGGCCTTCCAAGCAAGGCAGTGTTTCTCATGTCACCTTCGATGACATGAAACTTGGTGTTTTGAACGGTTCTGGCCATGTTGACCGGGAGGTTGATTTCCCCAACTGTTGCCTCGCTTGCCATGTTGAATCCATTGAGGACTCGAGAGGTGGGTACGATTTGATCAAGCAGCCCGAGCAGCTTCACCACCTTCGACCTGATTATCTTGGCCGAGCTACCTGGATCCACGAGCACACGTTTAATCTGAATGTTATTCAAGATAAAGGAAATTACCAGTGCATCATTATGTGGTTGATACAAGGTCTCGAAGTCCTCTTCACTAAATGCAAGGATGTCCTCGGGCACATAACTCCGAGTTTGCTTTTCTGCTGTGGCAGATACTTTTGTCCGTTTGATCACGGATCTTTGAGGAGCGTCGGTCCCTCCAATGATCATGTAAACGAAGTGTTGAGGTTCTCCTATTTCGTTCCTCCTGTCTGCCTCTCTTCTCGAAAGTGGTTTTTAGCTCGGTCACTAAGGAACTCTCGGAGGTGCCCTTTACTGATTAGTCAGGCCATTTCTTCTCTCAGATGTCTACAATCTTCGGTCCTATGACCGTGAGGACTGTGATACTCGCATACCAGGCTAGGGTTCCTTTGCGAGGGATCTGATAGCACGGGCTTTGGACACCTAGTATCTTTGGTTTTACCTATGGACGGTATGGTGTCTGAAACATCAATGTTGAAGTTGTACTCAGATAACCGGGGTGCCGCCACCGGCCCTATGTGCTTGTCGAACCCGGCCTTGTTCACGAGTCCCCGAGGATTCTGACCTCGATCCATCCTTTGGTCATTTCGAGGTATGTTGCACTTCGGGGCGTTTCTTCGATCTTAGGTGTACGACTGATACCTTTCCTTACTTGGCCTCGGTTCTCTCTCTGGAAGCCTTGATCCCTTTGCTAGGAGCCTGCTAGGATACACTGAGCCCGAGGGGGCTCCTGATTGGTCGTCCTCGACCCTGATATTTGATTGATACCTGTTGTGAACATCCGCCCAAGTTACAGCGGGATACCAAACCAAATTCTGCTTTGGTTGCTTCGAAGCTATTGAGCTTCGTTCATTCAAGACTTGAGTGAAGGCCTACACTGCCCAGTCATCTAATACTGGTGGTAACTCCATACATTCCATTTGAAAGTAAGACACAAATTCCCTTAGCACCTCGTTTTCTCCCTGTTTGATTTTGAAGATGTCGGACTTCCTTGTGGCGACCTTGATGGCACCGGAATTTGCCTTTATAAAAGAGTTTGCCAGCATGGCTAACGAATCTATTGAATTCGGGGGTAGGTTGGACCCCTTTGATAGCGTTTCTCCGAATATTTTCAACAGGACGAATTCAATCTCGTCGTCATTCAGGTCGTTTCCTTTTACAGCACAAGTGTAAACAGTGATGTGCTCATTGGGGTCCGAGGTTCCATTGTACTTCGGGAGCTCGGGCACTCTGAATTTCTTCGGGATGGGCTTTGGAGCAACACTCGATGGGAATGGATTTTGCACGAACTTCTTTAAATCTACACCCTTCAGAATTGAGGGTGCGCCCTGGATCTGATCGACCCTCGAGTTATAGATCTCCACCTTTTTGTTGTTAGCTTCTATCTTCTTTTCGCCTGACTCAATCCTCTTTGTGAGGCCCTCGAGCATTTTCATAATAGCAGGGTCGGCTGCTGACCCGTTGTTGCTCGATCTTTCTGGTTCCTGTTCGACTCGAGGAGCTTCTTCCGGTGGTGTAGTGCTTGGAGTTTTTTGATGGCTTTGTAGCTGAGCAATAGCCATCTGTTGTGCCTACAACATTTCAAAAATATCGTGAAGGCTAACATCTTTTTCCTCCCGAGTTGGAGTTTTCTGATCCTCATGTTATTTTCCCCGACGTATACTTCCTTCGGTATAGGAGCTTATATCGACTTGTTGGGCGTTGCATGAGCCCACGTCTACGGGGATTGGCTCTGGTGCGTCCTCAGGGTTTTGCAGTGGTACACCGACGCCTGAAACAACTACACCATTTTCTCCATGGTCCTCAGGACCGTTGTTTTCATGTGTATTAACTGAGTTAGACATTTTTTACCTGAAATCAAAGATTATTGGACAAGAAAAAGTGTGAAGGATAACTTGTGTTTTTCAGTAAACCAGCACTAAAACAATCACTATTATTTTTAGCCCTACGGTGGGCGCCAAACTGTTTACCTTGAAAATGGTAATTACAATTATATTTGATTGTGTGGTTCTAAAAATATGTGATTTATTTTAATATTAGTTGTGTCACGACCCGAATTTCCCACCGTCGGGACCGTGTGGCGTCTAACATTGAACCCGCTAGACAAGCCAACGTTTTCGATTTAAATACTTATTTTCCTTATTATTAACATTTAAAAGAAAAGTAATGAACATGAACAAAATGAATAAATAGCACGGAAGCGAAGAAGCCATCAATTTAAATACTTAATATTACAAAATCCTTACATAAATCCTAGAACTTGTATCACAACTTCAAGGACTGTCTACGATTTACTAAAAATAAAGGTGGGGAATAAACACGTGCCACTGTCTTGGAAATACAAGAAAAGACAGAGAAGGAAAGGGATAGGAGGTGACGCCAAGGCTTGCGGACGCCTGCAGGACTACCTCGGTGTTGCTTGTGGACTGAAGGATACTCCCTCGATCACTGCCCACCGGGTCCAGTACCGTAATCTGCACAACATAAAGAAGTGTAGGTGTAGCATCAGTACAACCGACCCCATGTACTGAGTAAGTGCCGAGCCTAACCTCGGCGAAGTAGTGACGAGGCTAGGACACGACAAAACAACAAATACCTGTGCAATTCAATAATATATAACAGAGTAATGACAGAAAGTAAACAATAAGTACAAAAGAACGAGGAAAAACATACTAGGGAACAAGGGGAAAACAATACTGAATAGCTGAACAAGGCAACAGTATAAACAAATAAATGTCAATAGGAAACAACAACACATAGCAAATATGTACACGACATCACTCTTCGTGCTTTACTATCATCATCACCAAAACAAGTGCACGACATCACCCTTCGTGCTTTTACTCTTATCCTCACAATGCAATGAATAAATAAAAGGGCACGACATTATCCTCGTGCTTTTAAATGTAAAATCATGGCACGGCATCACCCTTCGTGCTTTTACTCTCATCCTCACAATGCAATAAATGAATACACGGCATCACCCTTAGTGTTTTACACTCTTCCTCACAATGCAACAAATAAATACACGGCATCACCCTTCGTGCTTTACACTCTTCCTCACCCAAACAATATAAAGAACAACAATTTGGCAAAGGAAATCAATAACAGGTATCATAATCATAACATCCCGGCAAGGGAACAACAGTAGAAACAAATACCGTCCCGGCAAGGGACACAACTATAACCAATCTCGCTCAAGTGTAAAACTTGACAAAATAACCCTCAACCGAACAGTTAATCAACAATGTTCACAACCAAGTATTTCCAACAATTGAATAACCTCCAAAATGAAATCTACTTCATAACACAATAAATAACGAAGAAAAACACATATATATATCATAAAGACCGACTCACGGGCATGCTTGACAATAATGCATAGGTACCCTTCACCTCACCTATACATTGAACATGCGATAAAAACGTAGCACATATGACTCAACACCTATTCCCTCAAGCTAAGGTTTGGCCAAACACTTACCTCGACTCCAAGAATCCAAATCAAGCCTCTAGCACCGCTTTTCCTTTCGAACCCGACTCCAAATCAATCGTATCTAGACATAATTGACCCAATAACATCAATAAATGCTAAACAATTCAATTCCAAGGCTTAATTATAGAATTCCCATCATTCTTCCCAAAAACCCAAAAATCGACCCCGGGCCTGCTTGGTCAAAATACGAGGTTCGTACCAAAACCCGATCACCCATTCACCCACGAGCCCGAATATATAATTTATTTTGAAATCTGACCCCGAAACGAGGTCAAATTCCCAAATAATCAAAAAGTCCTAACTCTACCCAAATCCCTAATTTCTACCCTAAATCCCATGTTTTTAGGCCTAGAATCTAATGGGTGTTAATAAAAATGGAAGAAAAACAAGGTTAGAATTACTTACCTAAGAGGTTATAGTGATGAAGCTTTTCAAAAATCGCCTAAGAGGTGTGGAGAAGAAGGGGTTTATGAAAATGGTGGAAATTCCCGTAATATGCATTATGTTTTGGACATTTTAAATAACTGGGCAAAAATGACCTATGCGATCGTGATATGTCTCCTGCGATCGCAGAGAGTACTAAACCTAGACCATCGCGATCACGAAGAAGGGATTGCGATCACAGAGTATACTGACACGGCCTATCGCGATCGCGACATAGGGGTCACGTTTGCAGTGAGCATAATAGCACCCAGCCCCCAGCCCACATTTTCACTACGCGTTCGCGTGAGGCCCTTCGCGATCGCGTAGAGCACTGCCCCCAGGCTCCGCGATCGCAACCAAGGCCCTGCGTTCGCGTAGGGTAAGTTACCCCCCTCCCAGACTTACTAATCGCGATCGCATGCATAACATCGCGATCACGGAGACCAACAGACCTGGACACTAGATTCAGCAGCAAAACCAGATTTTTACTAAGTTTTAGCACCCCGACACCTACCTGGAAACTCACCCGAAACTCACCCGAGCCCTCGGGGCTCAAAACTAAATATGCACACAACCTCTAAAACATCCTACGGACTTATTCGTGCAATTAAAACACCAAAATAACATCAAAAACAACGAATTAAACCTCAAAATCTATGAAAATTATCAAAACTTCCACAACTTTGAAATTTCGCATTTAAGGTCCGAATCACGTCAAATAAGTCTCGTTTCTTACCAAACTCCACAAATAAAACATATAAATTATATCGAACCTATACCGGGCTCCGAAACCAAGATACGGGCCCGATACCACAGGTTTCACATAACTTTTCATTTTAAAAAACCTTTATATTTTTCAGAAAACAATTTTCTTTAAAAATTCATTTCTCGGACTTGGGACCTTGGAATTCGATTCCGGGCACATGACCAAGTCCCATATTTTCCAACGGACCCTCCGGGACTGTCAAATCACGGGTCCGAGTCTGTTTACCAAAAATATTGACCAAAGTCAACTTTACTCAAATTTCAACACAAAAATATCATTTTCATCAGGTTTGTTTTTCACATAACGGCTTTTCGGCTACACGCCCGGGTTGCACACGCAAATCGAGGTGAGATAGAAGGAGGTTCTCCTGACCTCAGAACACATATTTAACTAGAATTACACGGGATGGCCTTTTGGGTCATCACAAGTTGTTAGACAATAGATGCTAGGTATGAGCTAGGAAAATTAGATAAAGCTAAGGGCAGTGATGTTATGCGAACCAAACAATCTTGAGGCAAGGTCTCGAGCTGACCGAAACTGGGCCTCGGGGTCGAGCTGATATGCTCAACCGGGGGTGATCGATGAAGGACTAACAACTTTACGGGCCTTGAGGATAGCCTCTTTATGATCAATAATGAGCAATAAATGAAGAACAATCAATGAAACGCAATAAATGTAAGCAATAAACCAATGGAACAATAGGAGGGTATGTTTAAGTTAGAGAGCAGAGAATGTTATTGTATTGAATATCATCCGCCCAAAAAATATATAGGAGGGGGAATCCCAACATGCTACATGTGTAATTATTACAAAGAAAAATAGTTGGTACAACTATTTAATGGTCCCGTACGGACTTGTACTGTTCTTGCAAGCGTTGTCAACTTTAACCACGTATTTTTGGGAGTTTCCTACCTTTCCACGACGGTCTTCGACTTTTATTCTATCTCGAGGTATATCGATCTCTCGATATCATTCCTCGAGGAATGCACTTGGGGGATGATACTCAGATTTTGCTCTAATCCCATCGAGACCGGGCTCATAATGTCATCGAGACCCCAAAATTGGCCATTCCCGATTTTGACCGAATACAAATCTTTCATATACATGACATATGTATACAAGCCTCTAAGAGTAGATAAACACAATAAAGGTCAGGATAGGGACCCGCCATACTAATTAATACATGTCCAAATCTTACTAACCTAATAAGCAACTCCAGAGCAAATAGAGCGCACCAACACCTTCCGCTAAGCTGATAGCCTATTTGGAGGACTCTCAATCTATCTATCGGGACCCGCATGCATGAAACGCAGCATCCCCAGGCAAAAGGGACGTCAGTACAAATAATATACCGAGTATGTAAGGAGTGAAAATCAATATATAATAGACATAAAGGAAACAAGGAGTAAAAGACTCAACATGTAAGTATGAATAACTCTGTGAATCATTAATATTTATAATACCATGCATATATGTATAAATGTCATACCATGCATATGTATATGCGTACATAGCATCATCAATCCTCTGAGGGCATCACATCATATCATCTCGGCCACTATGGAGCAAAATCATCAACGTATACCAGCTGATCAAGTGGTGATGCTTATAATGCAGTAACCTTTCCTCATATCCCATATACATATAATATACGTATATATAACGTCATCTGGTCATGGGTCAATGTACATGTGTAAATGAATGATATGCATAAAAAATACGTTAATAAGTCATTTATGAATATAGTCATTTATGAAAGTCATTTAAGAAATACACTCTATCAACAGAAGATATAATAAGTCACATGGGGAATCAAGAACATGAACACCCCTAATACTTCTATGAATATAGTCATTTATGAAAGTTGCGCATTTGCTCGTTTCATTTGTATCATATAGATCATGCCAAAAAGAAAGAAGGGATAGCCTTAACATACCTGAGCCGATTCTTTTGACAATCCTTCTAACACACGTCTTTTGCGAAGAACACGTAACGACACATCGAAGTAGGGAAAATCTGTATGATATTCTTGAGAAAGATTGTACCGTGCTGTCTTAGAATTGCATCTCGCACTGCTATTACATGATAATCTTGTATGAATTCTTTGCTGAATCCTCACTCGTTACTTAGTATATGTAAAACATCTCCATTCCATTGTGTGAATTAAAGAAAGGTCTTTTAATAAAATTCTTCAACAAGAATGAGATAAGGCTCACATATCTTTAAATTTTTGCCACCACCTCCTTAAACGCCTAATTAGATGGCAATTTGCTGCCACAATTCTACAATCCCACGTGGATGTGTTGTCCCCTTATGATTATCCAAAATCTCACTTAATAATTATCCACAAACTTCTGATTAGTTTGTTAACTTCCCACTCAAATCAATAATTAACCAAATATTCACATAATTAAGAATTTTCTCAAATTACTTAAAATACTAATTACTTTAACACACTTTATATACCTTACTATCATGGTCATGTGGTATCTTTTATGGTACTAGTCCATAGATACCGGGTATTATAGCTTGGACCGTATTTTATCCCAAATTGATAACCTTCAATGAAACTCATTTTCTTTGATTGTTTACCTTCCAACCTTCACGTCACTTACTTATCGCTTTTTATAACTAGCATAAATTCTTATAACCTCAAAATAATCTCATTCCCGAGCTTACGTCGATTATCTTACGACAAAACTTTAACGTACGAAAATGCGGGATGTAACATATCATTTCCGATCTTATATCAATTTACTTATGGCATACTTTCACGTACGAAAACATGGGGTGTAACATCATTCCCCCCTTTGGAACATTTGTCCTCAAATGTTGATTGATGCACTTATTATTTTCATAACTTATGTCTTTCGAATACTTTAGTACTCCCCTTGCCATCTAGGCAATTGTTATGTGAATAATTCCAATGACCAGGGCAGCCTCTTTCTCACACCACGACTTGTGGTCGGAATCCTTCCAATCTTGTAACTGTTGTTACCTTCTATCATGCAGCATGTACGACTCTAACCTTTTAGATGCGCCTATGAGACTCTTCCCTCCAGTTTTTAGCCAATCTCTAGGCCTCACTTTGTAAACATACAAAGATCTTGACAAGATGTCCCTCTAGGCATCTATAGGTATAATAAAGTTTTTCGCTCGGTACTTTGTTGAACTTACGAATATTGCTATGTCTTACTTCATAGACCCAATTATCCATCTATATGACTTTATTGCATCTAGGTATGTTATACAATACCATAACTCTTACTTTGATTTATCATTACTGAGGTCTGCTACCAAACTCCATGTTACTCTTGTTGCTTATCCTATATGTATAAATCTAAGTCCTTTAATGCTTCTTCATTAATGTTCATCTTAAGAATGATGGCCTAATCTCACCTCACAATTTGTAACTTTTTTCCATCCATTGTTGATTCACCTCAATGTTGATATACAATATGATAACTTGAAACCTCTTACGTAATCACTAGGGCTCGCATTGCATCAGGAACATTAGAAGTGATTTTCATGATCCACCTAGGGGCGATACTATACTTCCATAACCGTATTTCATAGAATCCCAACATGATTCACCTTATGTGGGTATTTTAATCTTGTACAATTCATGAAATCCCCTCTTTTTTTCTCTTCAAAACGTTACTCAATCGAAGGCCCAAACGTCATCCTTTATCTATCACAATTACACCCTTATTCTACAACTAGGGCAACATTCCATCTCTTCTAAATGTTACTAGTCTTAGACTCTTTTGAGTTCATTCAGGTTATACTGAGCTTTCTATAACTTCGAGAAACCATCAGCTCTCTTGTTTTCATGGGATTAATCATGAGGACTTATCCATTCTCGCCCTTGCTTATCCTTACTCTTGTCTTCCTAAAACCTTGTCGCTCTACCATACTTTAGCTTGCGACTGATTTCCTTATGTTATTTTGGAACATCAACTGAAACATCATATCGTCTATAACTCTTCTTTTACTCTCTTAACTAGACCTCTCGATACCTAGAAACTATAGGCTGGAAGATATGCCACTAACAACGCCGCTATCATTCCTGGATACTAAATCCCCCCGCTTCTAGCCTTCTATCCGAAGTATGGACTATTCACAGCCTCCTGCATTTGAGTATCTCGTACGTTGTTCACCTTTATCTTACTTACCTCAAAATCCTGCATCACATATCTCTTTCATGACCTCCCTTCCACATAGGTATAATTCACATCCACAACTTGAAGCTCTATTATATTACTTTCACCCATGATGTATACACATTCCGGCGGGAGCTTCATGCTGACTTCTTATGAGGCTGGTACTTTTCTAACGGGCTTTATCGTAGAGTCGTTATAGTATATGGTTGTTGTACTATCTCTCTTGTACCTCTGATATTACGAGTGACCCTGCAATGTTCTCAATCACGATTTCTATAATTTTCTAGGTCCAATAATCATACTCATGATTTACTTGGTTGATGTAACTCTTTGGTTTCCTCTTCCTTCTGATCAGCTTTTATGTAGGCTTAAGCTATCTTCCGATCTGCGGCTCTTGGTATTAGTTATTACTTTAGCCTTTCATGGGTGCTATGGAATATCATGATACAATCTTCTAACAATTCAATCCTTTGTCTATGACCTGGACTCAATTCTTTGTTTTAACTTGTACTAGAGTCTTCTACGGTTGTATGTTTGTCAACATATATGTTGCATAGATAATACTCCAAAATTTTAAGTGATTTCATAACGTAACTAACTCTGGATCATTGATCAAATAATTCCTTTCATTCCTTCTCATCTTTATTTAAATGTAAGCTATTACTTTTTCTGGTCTTTCTGCCCCTTGTTGCGTGCATACTTATCTTATCTTAGTTCCCATGCATGCCGGAATTTTCGTGCAACTCATACGATCTCAAATCTTACTTTCGATTTTACTTCCCGTTTATTAGCTACGGTAGGTTCCACTTTCTTATGGAGTGCATACAATGTTTTAGTGAGACTATTTTTACATGTCCATTTCTTCTTCAAGTTACTATGCTTAGGTGGAAGCCTACATCCTTATTTCCTCAGCTAGTCTTTCATTGTAGTACTTAGGGAGGACCCTCTGACTCTGGTAAAGTAGTGAGCTTATTACATTGTATACTCGACGGAATATTTGATGTTCTTCCTCGCCTATGATTATTCGTAGTTACTTATCTCTGTGTCCTTGTGCTTGTAGGGTTGCTTCTGAACTAATATCTTGGTTGTCTTCCCAGTGGCACTCTCTTTTGTTTCTGTAACACTCATACGGTACCTTTAACTATCCCAACTCTTATATGAATATATCTCAAGTATTATAATGTCATAACTGCGAGGCTAAATTCACTATATTGGGTTTTACTATGTTTATCTTGCACGATCTGCTGATTTGTCTGTAACCTCTTGTCTAACCATAACTAGTCTCTTCCTTAATCAAATACTAACCACTCATTGGCCTATTCTCATATCAATATTCCGCGTGATATTTCTTGGGTTATTTTCTTTATCTTAACTTACCTCTCGCACTGGCTCCTTATTTATCAATAACATCCCGGGCAGAAACCCTTACTTCCTTTCCTTGACGTTGTGTTTGCATAATAATCTAGAATCGTAGCATATTTGTGGGATTTTAATAAGTGCAATCTCATCCCTTTCTCATTTTTCTTATCGCATTCTTCGTTTACCATTCCACAGTTACTAGAACCACTTAATTCTAACTTAATGTCACATCACTCCATATTCCCCCCTTTAGGGGAGTACTAAGATTTAATGCTGTGACGATCTACCTATAGATGTTTTATCTATTCATCTTTGGCATCTTTTCACATCATTAATGACCCTTACTCTCCTTGCAGTACTCCTTCTGTACCAAGGATAACAAAATTCCTTATTCACGAGGGAGACACCTAGTGTAACTGGCACACAGTCCTTTAAGCTTAACTTTGCTCACATTTCTTGCTTTAGGAAAATGTCTTCTTGAAAGACTTTTAAGAGTTATACTTCTGTCGTCCATTCTATTATCGCTGGAATGCAATCTCTGAAATTCTCATGATGCCGACTATTATCAAATCACTCAGTCCCTAATTCATGTTTAGTTTATCTTGTTCACCAGCCCATATTGATTTTTATTACTCTAGGGTCTAACTTTTCCTTCTGGTAGTCAGTCACATTGGAGTCACGAACTTATTTCTCGAAATGAGGATATGACTGTATGGCCTCTACTCTTTTGTGGTCTCAAGGCTTGTCACCTTTCGTATTTTCCTCCACTTGACTATATACTGTGTAATATCATCATTTTTTTTATCTACCGTTGTCATCCATGTATCACATCTTTCTCATAATGCTTCATTATCTTCTTATTTCCTTGCTAATATTTCTGTCTATCACTTTATTTTGAAAACTTTAACAAGATATTCTTTTGCTTTTAGCTCCTTGCTCCATCCCCTGGCTCTTCGGGTTGCCCAACATTCTCTCTCTACTAGGGACGAGAGCCATACTAAAGTAATATTTATCCTTTCCAGGATTCAGTGCCTGCCTTGGTAATTTTTTTTGAACATTCTAGTATTCATATCTAGATGTACTATTCTAGAGTGCACCATCTGGGTGTCTCACAAGGAGATCTATTAGCATATTTGCAATATCCTTCGGAAATGTCAACTAACGCAAATAATCTAGTGGGTTACTCTAACCCCAGCCAGATCTTGATATCCCGTCCTTCTCTTAAACCATATCTGTTAGCTCCTATAGGGAATAACTGAGATGGAGTGGCCGATTATACATACATATGTTATTGTTGAAGGTAACTCAAAGGCTTATATTTCTCTGTCTGAATTGTAAATATTGATATTCTTCATTAACTTGGCGCCTCGTACCCTTCTTCACCTTGCTTCTTTTACTTGTTGAAACTTGTACCTACCTTCTTAATCTCTCATTGCTTTTCACCATATGGGGGATAGATATTCTTGCCATAAGGCTCCTTATCAAGAAGCTTACATGTCTTAGTACACACACATGTTCTGCTGAAGACCTCACATTTATCCATCATAAGAATGATGCAAAATCGAGTTCCTCTAACTCAACTCTTCCACAACCATATGCAATCTTACCAACTGTCTTTTGGATGTAGGTATCGTCTTATTACAAATAAAATAGAATTTAGGAGTCTGAATTCTTACAAGTGAGCTCTACCACACGATCTAGAGTAAGAATAAAGAGTGACAGTCCTAAATGCCATGTACCCTCATGCTTATAAGTGTGGTGCACAATACACCCATAAACAAGACTCTATTAGACACGACTTGTAGATTTCCTAGGACAGAACTGCTCTGATACCACTTTTATCAAGACCCAAACCGATGGGCCGCGACGGGCACCTAGTGCCTTACTCAACCGAGTATCAACGTAACATATCTTTCCGTATCATATTATCATAAGTAAATGAACCAGAAAGGTTGCCATGAGATGACTAGAATAAAGCATGAGGGAATACTCAACATAAGATAACCCAACATGATATACCGACTTATATATATGACGTACGGGCCTATAAGGCCAAAATAATCACTCGTACACTGAACATAGACCAACAAGACATACAATCTTTCATATACATGACATATGTCTACAAGCCTCAAAGAGTAGATAAATACCATAAAGGTCGAGACATGGCCCTGCCATACCAATCAATACATGTCTAAATCATACTGACCAAATAAGAAACTTCGGAGCAAATGAAGTGCACCAACACCTTCCGCTGAGCTGATAGCCTACTTGGAGGACTCTCAATCTATCTATCGGGACACACGGGTATGAAACGCATCATCCCCAATCAAAAGGAACGTCAATACAAATAATGTACCGAGTATATAATAAATGAAAATTAGTAAATAATAGACATGAGCGAAACATGGAGTAAAAGACTCAACATGTAAGTCTGAATAACTATGTGAATAATTAATATTTATAATGTCATGCATATGGCGTATAAATGTCATACCATGCATAGTTATATGCGCACATAACATCATCAAGCCTCTGAGGGAATCACATCATATCATCTTGGCCACTATGGAGCAAAATCATCAATATATACTAGCTGATCAAGTGGTGGTGCGTATATAATGTCGTAACCTTTTTTCATATCCCATATACATAGACTATACTCGTATATAACACCATCTGGACATGGGTCAATGTACATGTATAAATGAATGATATGCATAAGAAGTACGTTAATAAGATTTCTCGGAATGCTATAAGATCAATATGCCTTTCGGATACACTTTATCAACTACGTATTTTTCTGTGACCCATGAACAGAAGATATAATATGTTACATGGGGAGTCAAGAATATAGACACCCCTAGTACTTCTATGAATAGATCCATTTATGAAAGTTGCACATTTGCTCATTTCATTTGTATCATATAGATCATGCCAAAAAGAAAGAAGGGATAGCCTTAACATACCTGAGCCGATTCTCTTGAAAATCCTTCTAACACATGTCTTTTACGAAGAACATGTAACGGCGGATCGAAGTAGGGAAATTATAAGAAGTAAGTGAAAAACTCGTAGAACAATTCTCCGCCTTGCTCCTAGTGTGTTCTTACCTCCTTAGGTCGAATATGTGTCAGAAGTCCTCAAAATACCGTATTTCCATGTATATATACCAAGTAGGGTCGGGCCCAAATACTTTTACCTTCTCCTACGCGAAAAGGGCACTTTTCCCAGACAGGACGTGTGCGTCTGCGCATTGGCCGCGCACTTTTCACACTTTCTGCTCCATTTGCGCGGTCAGTGCGTGGCCGCGCACTTGCCGCATACTTTTCACCCTATTATGTTTGGAATTTGGAAAAACGTTAAACATGAAAGTTGTCTCCCTTTGAATTAGCTTTCCAAAAATATATTGTGGAGTCCAAATGGAGTTGTGAGAGAAATGTTACGTGTATTTTACTAAATAGTGCGCAATATGCCTACTCAATTCTTTGTTCGTTCTTAACTATCATCCGTTGATCCCCGAACATGATCCCAATTTAATTTCTTGGTATTGTACTGAGATTTCAAATCTCCAAATCACTTGAATTCATTTTATAACATCTACATAGCTCGGAATCACTCCTACAAGGCATAAAACACATAATTAGTGCAAAACACTAGCGATTAAAGCTCAAACTCAATTAAAGTGCAGTAAATTAGAGTGTAATAAGCGACTAAAATATGTAATTATAGCCTACCATCAAGTATTCACAGCCTAGCAAGTTTCTTTTGCTCTGATGATGGCAGCTAAAGCAATGTCCCAGTCAAACTCATTGACACCAGTACAATCAAGAGTGACATTGCTACAATAGTTTCTATCCTAGGCAAGAAACGCGAACAAAATAAAGTTGAAGTGATGATTCTGGTATGACAACGGTCACTCTGAACAAAGATTTTGAGTTACAAGAAGGCAGATTTTTAATTTTTTAGAGACCTTTGCTTGACCGTTCTCCGTGGAAAGGTGAATTGACGGTTTAATGTTGTTTCTTTTGTTGTCTTCTTTCTCAGCAAAAAGTAATTTATCGGTATACTAGAAAAGGGATACAAATTTATGAATTTCGGATAATCTTGAATTTAAGAGATATCCTGATGAAGATCTTAGTTGAGACACAGACTTGGCTCCACAATATTATTAAATATTCAACATCTATTGCACAATCAATGTTCAACGCTACAACAATTAGAGTATTTTATCTTTTAGTTTTCTCAAATATCCATTGTCGAGGAATAACAAGGTAGTTTCAGGTTGTGCACAGTCCACCCCTACCTAGTTAATGAATATTAGTTGGACAAAAATATCATCTCATCCCAATAACATTAATTTGAGTGAATTTTATTGAAGAAACAGATTTTACCATTATTGGGATTGAAGCTTTTAAAGAAGAGACAATTGAGTTTTATGAGTTATGAAGTTTGATAAAAAACAATTACCACTAAATTTGAAGGGGTTACATTATGAACATTGAAGAATATTATTGCTTGTTCGTCGAGTATTATTGGTCCGCAAGTTATGTCGCAAAGAAATACTTTGCACTAACAGTATCTAGCTTATGAGATGTTGTGCAACTCCTGCCTCATAGGCAAAATATAACTCAAGGACTCTGAAGCCACACCTAATTTCCCATGAGCAATATCTCACACCATTTATTGTGTCTAACTTATGAGATAGTCTACAACTCATACCTCATAGGAGAAATTCAAATCAAAGATTTTGAAGCCACTGCTTATTCTCCATGAACAACACTTTACGCTATCTTATTGTGTCTAACTTATGAGATACTCTATAACTTCTGTCTTATAGGCAAAACTTAGCTCAAGAACTTTAAAACCACAACCTATGCCCCATGAGCAATAGTTATGCTACCTTATTGTGTCTAAGTTATGAGATAATCTATAAATCCTACTTATAGGCAAAATTTAGTTTTGGAACTTTAAAACCACAACTTATTGCCTATATGAGTTTTAAAAAATAGACTCTGATTGGAATCCTAGAGAGCTTATGCGCGAACTAGAAAGGAAAAAAAAAAGAGAACTGAAAGCGTGTAGCCTAAATTATATTAAATGATAAATGGTCATTTACCATAGGAAAAAATCACACAAGGGCTAATAAATCAAAACATTCCTTACTTGGGCCAAAAAATCAATAGTGGACCCATGGAAGGTCACTGACGCCATTTCCTCATAAACTAGGGCAACTGCACAGATAGCCTATTGGAAGATCGTATTTTCTTCATAGGTTAGTAGATTTTAACTTGTTTCCTACATTTCCATAAACACCATTGATTTTAATCTTTAATCTATAGTTTTTCATGGTACAAATTAGGGATTTAGGTAGAAATTGAGGATTTTGAGAAATTGAGATTTAGACCTCAAATTGAGGTCGAATTTCAAAACTAATCACATAACCTGGCTCGGGGTGAATGAGTAATTGGGTTTTGGTCTGAATCTCGGGTTGCCGAGTTTGAATTTTATTGACTTTTTTAAAATTATTAAAGATTGAATCTTGTTCACTCGTGGGTAGTTTCTAAAGCATATTTTGAATTATTTAAACTATATTTGGTTAGATTTGATTGTTTGGAGCCTAATTCTAGAGAAAAAGTCGCGGTTGCGCATTGATTTCGTTGCGAAGTAAGGTAAGTGTCATGGTTAACCTTGACTTGAGGGATTAGAATTTATTAATCTATTTGTTACATGTTTTATGTGCGGGGATGACATATATGTAATGTGAGGAGTATCAATGCGTTGTCATTGGGTTAAAGGATGCGGGTGGAAATTATTCCTTTGTGTTATATTATTTCATTTTATGTTTTCCATGCTTAGGTTCGATTATTACTTATTTTAATTACTCGTTTCGTATTTATTGTTTGTTTTAAAGATGTTCAATATTTTAAAATTTGAGTTTGATATCATGGCACCATAATTGAGGTGAAGTTGTTTTCCTCCTTGTTTTTGTTATTCAGATTTGTATTGTCGCTTGGTGAGAAAGAGAGAAAAGTGGGTAGGATATTGCTGTGCTTATTTGCATTCATTATCATCTATTGAGAGATTTGAGAGTAAAACCACGAAGGGTGATGTTGTGGCGGTGAGTAAAGCACGAAGAGTCATGTCATGCCATTTCATTTATGATATTACAAGGTGAGAACGAGAGTAAAAGCACGAAGGGTGATGCCGTGCCATTTTCATATGATTGCCCTTTTTTATTTCTGGGTTTGGTGATTTACTTGGTTATATTGTTTCTTAATTCAGAAGATGTTATTTCGTGATTCCGTACTTGCCATTTATATGATATTATCTCCTTTCGCATGTCCCTTCCCAGTTAATATTTTATAGTTCAACTTGTTATTTTGCTACTTCATATATATTAGTACAGGATTTTACGTAGGTGTCTTGGCATAGATTCGTCACTACCTCATCGAGGTTAGACTCGACACTTACGGAGTACATGGGATCGGTTGTACTCATATACACTTCTGTAGTTGTTTTGCAGATACTGGTATTAGTCCTAGCGGTGCTTAGAGGTGCGTCGGCTCAGATCACGTTCACTTTCACTTGAGGTAGATCTGTCGGTGTTCGCAGACCTTGAAGTCCCCTTCTATTTCCTATATTTACTGTTTATCTCTTTCGAATATTTGTATTTATTTCAAACTATATTTGTCGACTTCTAGTTGCTCATGTACTTGTGAATCCAAATTTTTGGGAGTAGTTAGTATCACATTGCTCATATTCATACTGTGTTCAATTTGGAGTTTATTTCTTGTTTAATGTCATTACTTTGAATTAATTTTTAAAATTAGTTAATTCTTTATTAACGTCGACTTGCCTAGCAAGTTGATATCATGCGCCATCACGGCCCCAAGGTTGGGAATTTCGGGTCATGAAAAATTGGTATCATAGTACTAGGTTCCTTAGGTCTCACGAGTCATGAGCAAGCTTAGTAGAGTCTAGAGGATCGGTAAGGAGATGTCTGTATTTATCTTCTAGAGGTTATGGAGTTTTAGGAAAAATATTCACTTCTTTCTTTCAATATCGTGTGATTATATTATATAATTGATGTTTGAATCATTCCATTCATGTTCTCTCATAGATAGTGAGAACACGCATAATATCTACAGCCGGGCAGGAGACATAGGCAGAGCTTAGCCTAGATCTCGTGCGCCAACACCCACCGTGGAGCCTAAGATAGATCATGAGGGGGAGATCCCAGCTCAGACTGCACCAATCAGACCCGCTCAGGTCCTCGAGGGATTTATAGCCACTCCCGTGCTTCAGGATGCTCTAGTCCGTTTAGTGGGCCTTATGGAAAGCGTAGCCCAGACCAGTCCATTTCCGGTGGCACCAACTGTTTATCGGGTTGGGGGAGGAGCTTATACTTCCACTACTCACACTCCGGAGCAGATGGCTCACATATATAAGACTCCAACAGTCCAGCAAGTTTGGATAGTTCAGCATGTTGTTGCTGCACAGATTGGGGAGAGGCTCGCGATGTCTTCTAAGGGATTGAAGAGGTTGGATAAATTCACAAAGCTCTTCCATATTCAATTTTGTGGTACACCTTCTAAGGACCCACAAGATTATTTGGATCGTTGCTTCGAGGTGCTGAGCAACATGGGTATTGATGAGTCCAATGGAGTAGAATTTGCAGTGTTTCAGATAACCGATTCGGCCAAGAGGTGGTGGTTGGATCATGTGTGGAGCAGACCAGCTGGTTCACCGCCACACACTTAGGAGCATTTTTTGCAGTTGTTTCTGGAGAAGTTTATTCCTTTCACTCTAAGAGAGGAGCACTGCAGGCAGTTCAAATGCCTTTAGCAGGGTAGCATGAGTGTTACCCAGTATAAGACCCTATTTGTGGACCTAGCTCGCCATGTAGTTATCTTACTCCCTACTGAGGGGAGAGAGTGAGGAGATTCATTGATGGACTTACTTTACGTATTAGGCTACAAATGGCCAAGAAAATCGGGGATGATATTTCTTTTCAGAGGGCCATAGAGATTGCTAGACGGATCAAGATGATTCGTAGTTAGAGTAGGGAGGCGATATCTAAGAAGAAGCCTCATCATTCTAGTAGTTTCAGTGGTGCCTCATCTGGAGGCAAGGGTATATTTGGTAGGGGTTATCCTTCCAGTCCATTTTAGTGAGCGCTTCAAGCATCCCATCGTGCTTCAGGTAGTCGTGGTTCTTACGTGTCTCATCCTGAGCAGCTAGACTACAATACACCATCAACTCCTATTAGTGCACCTCCGATCCAGAGTTATCAAGGTGGTTATCTAGGTCGCCTGGGCCAGTTCAAGGTTCAGCAGTCACAACAACCGAAGGCTTGTTATACTTGTGGAGATCCGAGGCACATTGCTAGATTTTGCCCTGGTCACAGGGCGACATGCCACAGTAGAGTTCTCGCCCTATGGTTCCAGCACCGGTTACATCACCGCCCGCTAAGACAGCTAGTGGTGTGAGTCTGGCTGCTTAGAGGTAGAGGTAGAGGTAGAGGTCAGGACATTAGAGGTGGAGGTCAGCTAGCCAGCGGCCGTTCGAGAGGCGGAGGTCAGAGTAGTAGGGCCCAACCCATTTTTATCCATTTCTAGCTAGATCTGAGGTAGATTCATCTGGCGTCGTCATCACAGGTATTGTTCCAGTGTAAAGACCCATAAAATTTTATGTCTAAAATAATGCCCGAATAGGTCCTCGTGTTGTATAACTGTAGAAATTCTTAAAATGGACCTATTTTGAGTTAAAAGTACCCCGGAATTTGAAAGATAAAATTTTCCAGGAATTCCGCATTATGCGACGCACTATGCGATCGCATAACAGGTATGCGGACCACATAGCGGTCGCGTCCAAATGGAGGACAACTATGCGGTCCAGAATGCGATCCCATTCTGGTAATGCAGACCGCATAGCTTCCGCATTCTTGCCCCATGGTTTTCGGCGAGGAAGGTTATGCGACGCACTATGCGATTGCATAACAGGTATGCGGACAACATAGTGGTCGCATACCTGGGCAGAATGTTTCCAGTTTTGGCCCATTTTGAGGGCCATTATGCGACAGGAATGCGGACCGCATAGCAGGAACGCGGTCGCATTCCTGATCGCATTCCGTGTCGGGGCTCCTAATTTCTAATTTTAAAACCCGCCCCCTGCTCAATAAAACACCCCTCCCCTTAATTTTTAACAATTTTATGACTAAGAATAGAGAGAGAAAAAGAGAGTTATTGAGAGAGAGAGGGTTCCAACATCATCCATTTGATTTTCCACAATCACCCAAGCCCGGAAATTATTGAGTTATTGTCTTCTTCACTCAAAGAGGTAAGTCTCCACCCCATTTCCCTTAAATTTCCAGATTTTGGTTAATAAGTAGAACTCCCCCAAAGGAGTTCTTGAAGATAAAAGTAAAGAACCTTGCATGCATGTCCATTAATTGCCACAATCTAGTAAAAGGAAGTGTGTTAGAGTAACTATTCACAAAGAAGGGGTTGGTAATCTAAGGGGTCACATAACATTCGATAAAATGCCTAAGCGAGCTCGAATTATGTTCATGATTCCCAATTCTAAGATGAATGTGTTACATTATGAATTAGATTGACGTTGCTTGACGGTCCGGTGATTTGTGATAGAAATTAAAAGGGGAAAATTTGACACAAGGTATGTATGGCTAACTTTAACCTTTGTAGAATCCTCTTGTTGGTGTCCAAGCATTTGGTATGAGTTTCTTGCTTGAGCATATGTGAATTGATTTTTCCAATGTGTTGAGACGTAAGATTCTATTCTCTGATTGTCCTAGTTTATTGCCATGCCACCATGCTATGTGAGATTGTGGAAATGGTGATTCCTTGTGCTTACCCCATCATGTGCAAATCTCGTTAACTGTTGAATACCTCGGTATGAGAGGATGTACTACCAAACAAAAGAAATGATAACGAATCCAATTGTTGAATGTATCTAAGTGCTAAAGGCTGCGTAACAAATAATAAAAGTAAATATGGTCTGATTTTATTGAGTTAAATGATTGTGGCAATATCATATATGAATTTCTGATTGGTAATGATCATTGTGCCTTGATTTCACATAGTTGTTGGTTGACATGAACTTATGTTCTTCATGATTAAGATCCTTGTGATTTAATTAGTGGTGATTGTTGATATGAAATGTGATTGTCTGGTGGGATGAGGTTGCACGCCGCAACACGGGGTAATAAGGGTGGACGAGGTAATAAGGGTGAGAGAAGGTGATAAGGGTGGCCGAGGTAATAAGGATGGAATGCGATCACGTTGAAATGAAAATCTGTGAAACTCTTGAATATGGTGGTGTTGAAAAGGGGAATCTGTGAAACTATTGATTTTGGTTGTTTCTGGTTCTGTGCAATACTTGTTGGTTCTATTAACTGTCTCTTATCTGTGTATTGCTTGATTGTACTTAGGGTAAAGTTTGTTCATACATACTAGTACTATTCCACAGTACTAACGTCCCTTTTGCCCGGGGGTGCTACATCTTTTATATGGATGTAGGTGGTTCCATAGCAGGTAGCTCAACCCGCCGTTAGTGGTGCCTCCTCTTCATCTCTTCAGCAGTTGTGGTGAGCCCCCTTATCCTCGGGGCCGTGCGTGGATTATACCACCCTCTTTTTCTTATGTTGTAAAGGTATAGCCATGGCCTTATTACCGGCAAGTTATGTAAAACCCCTAGTATTCGTAGAGGCTTCGTAGACAAGATGTGGGTGTATATATGTATTTTTGGGTAGTAACAGTACGTACTCGGAACCGTGGATCATGTTGGAAAGTTATGAATGTATTATGTATGTTTGGATATCAATCGTTGAAATGCTAAAAGAGGAAAAAATGGAGATATGTTGTAAAATGTACTTTGAATCTAAAATCGGCTAACTCACACAAAATAATGTATGTTATGAACGTGGGGTAATACGTTGGGCAGGAAAGGCAATCCGTGTCCGCTTGATTGGGTTCATCCGGTTAGGCGCCGGTCTCGTCCTTCGATTTCGGAGCATGACATCCAGTTTTCCCTAGAGATCCTTCAATATAATTTTGATCGGGCTCTACTTATTTCTATGTGTCATCCCATTTTGCTTCATATTTGGTTATACCTCGTGATTTTTTGAGTGTTTCTACATATGTTTCCATGCTTGTGCGAGATTCTATTGTTGTGGATCGCGTTTATTGCTCGTGTGTAGTTTCTATCGAGAGCCTTGAGACTAGTGTAGACCTCGTACTTCTTGATATGGTGGACTTCAATGTTATTTTGGGCATGGATTGGATGTCACCTTATCACGCTATATTGGACAGTGATGCCAAGACGGTGACCTTATCCATGTTGGGGTTGCCTGGATTAGAGTGGATGGGGACTCTTGGCCATTCTACCAATATGGTTATTCCTTATGTGTAGGCTCGACATATGGTCGAAAAAGGGATGTCTAACATATTTGGCCTATATGTGTGATCCTAGCGCGAAGGTTCCTTCCATCGATTCAGTACCAGTGGTGTGTGAGTTCTAGAGGTGTTTCCTGCAACTTTTGCCGGGGATGCCACCCGACAGAGATATCGACTTCTGTATTGACTTGGATGCAGGCACTTAGCCCCTTTCTGTTCCACCATACCGTATGGCCCCACCTGAGTTGAAGGAACTGAAGAAGCAGTTGCAAGATTTGCTTTATAATGGATTCATTAGGTCTAGTGTCTCGCCCTAGCGGTGCACCAGTGTTGTTCATGAAAGAAGAAGGATAGTACACTAAGGATGTGTATTGATTATCAGCAGTTGAACAAAGTCACTATCAAGAACAAATATCCTTTGCTGAGGATTGATGACTTATTTGATCAGCATCAGGGTGCCAAAGTGTTTTCGAAGATTGATTTGAGATCTGGAACCATCAAGTGAAGATTAGGGCATAAGATGTCCCTAAGACAACTTTTTGGACTCGGTATGGGCATGATGAGTTCCAAGTGATGTCATTAGGCTCGACAAATGCCCGAGCAACATTCATGGATTTGATGAATCGATATTTAAGGCCTATCAGGATTCCTCTGTGATCTTTTTCATTGATGATATTTTGATCAACTCCAGCAGTTGAGAGGAGCATGAGAAACATCTTCGGATTGTACTTCAGACTCTGAGGGATATTCAGTTATATGCCAAGTTTTCAAATTGTGAGTTTTGGTTGGACTCGGTAATCTTTTTGGGGCATGTTGCATCTGCCAAGGGAATTAATGTGGATCCTAAGTAGATTGAGGCAGTTTAGAACTGGCTAGACCTAATTTAGCTACAGAGACTCGGAGCTTCCTAGGTTTGGCGAGTTATTATCGCCGGTCTGTGGAGGGGTTTTCATCTATTGTAGCCTCATTGACTAGATTGACCCATACAGGTGCCTCCATTAGGTGGTCCGATGAGTGTGAGTTGAGATTTCAAAAGCTCAACACTGCTTTGACTACAACCTAATGTTGGTGTTGCCCATAGGTTCAGGACCCTACATTGTGTATTGTGATGCACTGCTTATTGGGCTTGGTGCAGTATTGATGCAGGGTGGCAGGATGATTGCATACACGTCTCGGCACTTGAAGGTTCATGAGAAGAATTACCATGTTCATGACTTAGTGTTGACAGTGATTGTTCATGTAGTGAAGATTTGGAGGCATTACCTCTACGGTGTGTGGTGCAATGTATTCACAGATCATCGGAGTCTACAATACTTGTTTAAGCAAAATAATCTCAATTTGAGGCAGCGGAAATGGTTAGAGCTGTTAAAAGACTATGATATCACCTTTTGTATCATCTTGGGAAGGCCAACACGGTGGCCGATGCCTTGACTAGAAAGGTAGTTAGTATGGGTAGCTGTTGCATATATTCCAGTTGGTGGGAGACTACTAGAATCAGATATTCAGGCTTTGGCCAATCAGTTCGTGAGGTTAGATGTTTAGGAGCCTAGTTGGATTCTTGCTTGCACGGTCTCTCGGTATTATTTGTATGAGCACATCAGAGGGCGTCAATATGACGACCCCCATTTGCTTGTACTTAAGGACACGGTGCAACACAATGATACCAAGGAGGTTCTATGGGAGATGATTGGGTGTTGTGGATGCATGGTAGGATTTGTGTGCCCAATGTGGATGGGCAACGTGAGTTGATTCTTGAGGAGGTCCACAATTCGCGGTATTCCATTCATCCGGGTGCCACCAAGGTATTAGGATTTGAGGAAGCATTATTGGTGGAAAAGAATGAGGAAAGATATAGTTGAGTATGTGGCTTAGTGTTTGAATTGACAACAGGTGAAGTACGGGCATCAGAGGCCTGGAAGTTTGCTTTAGCGACTTGAGATTCCCGAGTGGACGTGGGAATGTATCACCATGGATTTCATTATTGGGCTCCCACAGACTTTGAAGAAATTTGACACAGTATGGGTCATTGTGGATAGGTTGACCAAGTCGGTGCATTTCATTCCGATGGTAGCTACCTACTCTTCAGAGCGATTGGCTGAGATCTATACCCGCGCGATTGTTCGTCTTCACGGTGTGCCGATGTCCATTATTTCCGACCGGGACACACAATTAACATCACATTTTTAGAGGGTCGTACAACGTGAGTTAGGCACACGGGTTGAGCTGAGTACAACATTTCACCCCCAGATGGACGGACAGTCCGAGCGCACTATTCATATATTGGAGGATATGCTTCGCGCCTATATTATGCATTTCGGAGGTTCTTGCGATTAGTTCTTGTCACTTGTGG
This sequence comes from Nicotiana undulata, assembly GCA_005239495.1. Lineage (NCBI taxonomy): Eukaryota > Viridiplantae > Streptophyta > Magnoliopsida > Solanales > Solanaceae > Nicotiana > Nicotiana undulata. The sequence continues at coordinate 5,160 of ML290165.1, read as the reverse complement.
AGTTTGCCTACAACAATATCTACCAATCGTGTGTTCATATGGGTCCTTATTAGGCCTTATATGTGAGGTAGTGTCACTACAGCTGGTTGGTTTGAGTCGGGAGAGGCTCAATTTTTGGGTATGGATTTGGTTTAGGATGCCTAGGAATAGGTCAAGATGATTCAGGATCGGCGTCGTATATAGTCCAGGCAGAGAGTTTATTTCGATCGGAGAGTTCGTGATGTGGCATTCATGGTTGGAGAGAGGGTTTTGCTCCGGGTTTAACCCATGAAGGGTGTGATGAGGTTTGGGAAGAAGGGCAAGTTGAGCCTTAGTTATATCGGACCCTTTGAGATCCTTGAGAGAGTCGGTGAGGTGGCATATAAGCTTGAATTGCCACCTAGATTATCAACACTTCACCCAGTGTTCCTTGTTTTCATGCTTCGGAAGTATCATAGTGATCCGTCCCATGTATTAGATTTTTGCTCAGTCCAATTGGACAAGGATTTGACTTATGAAGTTGAGGTCTCCGAGTTATCCTTCTGTTAGAGTGTAATGGAGAGGTCAACCGACTGAGGTAGCTATGTGAGAATCCGAGTCCGATATGCGGAGTATATACCCCCACATTTTTACCAATCCAGGTACTTTTCTATGTCTGTTCGAGGACGAACGTATCTTTTAGAGGTGGAGAATGTGATGACTTGATAGGTCATTTTCATTTCTAGCCCTTATTACTATACTTTGAGACATCGATTAGCTCCGTTTAGTATTTTCTCGATTTACATGCGCGGTCCATATCTTTATTCAAAAAGATTTTATGTGAAAAATTGAATAAAACATGATTTTGTAGCTTTATATTGAATTGAGTTGACTACGGTCAACATATTGTGTAAACGACCTCGAATCGGTATTTTGACAATTTCGATGGGTTCGTATCCTGATTTTAGACTTGGTATATGCCCGGATTTGAATTCGGAAGTCCCTAACTTAATTTGACTTGATTTGTTGAAAATTAGTAATTTGAAGTTAAAGATTTCCTAGGTTTGACCGAAGGTTGGCTTTATGGCTACCGGTTCGAATTTCGATTTTAGGACTTGGTGTAGATCTATTTTACTATTTAAAACTTGCCTGCAAAATTTGGTGCAAAACGGAGTTGATTTGATAAGACTCGGACGCTCGGTTGTGAATATGAAAGTTCTTGAGTTTCTTTGAAAATTTCATGCATCTTGATGTCTGATTCGTAGCTCTAGGTGTTATTTTGGTGTTTAGATCGTGTGCGTGAGTTCGTATGATGTTATACACTTGTTTGCATGTTTGATTTTGAGCTTAAGAGGCTTGAGTGAGTTTCGGATAGGCTACAGACCATTTGAACTTAGGAAAAATTATTGGTTCAGCTATCTACTGATGTCTGGTGCAATGTGCTTTGCGATCGCGAAGTGTCACGACCCAAAATCCATTAAGGTCATGATGGCGCCGGACACTTCTGCCAGGCAAGCCAATCATTAGTTAGTTGAATCAAATTCTTGTTTTAACATTTTGAAATCGTTACTTTTCACTTTATTACATAAGAATCGAATAAAAATCCGCTAAGTAAATACGATAGTTTAACAATCCTTTTTAATAAAATATACCCCAAACACATCCTAGAACCCGATGTCACAAGTGCATGAGCAAATATCTAGGAATTTTACATGTACTACAATACTTGTCCGGAATACAAATTGGACAAGGAATTTAAAACAAAAATAAATACAATACATCTGAGGGAGATTCTGTTGGCTGCGGGTCGTCTCCGGATGATGCAGCTCGTCTAAGTCTCCAAGTCAGCCACATCGCTGTGTCGAGCAGAGCCACTAGATATGAATGTACCTGTGCAATAAAAATGCACATCAAGTGTAGCATGAGTACGAAAACAACGTGTACTCAGTAAGTATCCCGCCTAACCTCGAAGAGGTAGTGACGAGAGGTCAACTTTGACACTTGCTAGAGGTCAATTCAATATAATCAATGAATGATATCAAACATGGGTATTAAAATTAAATAAAAAATAATGACAGGAAAGAACAAATATTTCCATAAATTTATAAATTCTCAGTTTTCCGTCATTTCATTTAGCAGTTTACATTTTTAAGACAATTTAACAGTCCAAGTCACAGATGGTATATAGTATATATCATGTGCAGGAAATGCCGAGGGTCGAACGACGCGAACCAACAATAATAAAATGTGCACTGCCGAAGGGTCGAACGACGCGAACCATAGATGCATCTATTAACATGCCGTGGCATACGACCCGCTCCCATGAGAGTAGTGGAAAGAATCACTCCGCTCGTAGAATATATGTTGCGAAGCGGTCACACATAAGCATACACATTCAAACAGTCCACCCCGACTATATCGGGAAAGCAATTACCCAAGAAGTGACAAAGTTCTCTTTTAATAATTACAAAAATAGTATTTAAGTCTTTTCCAGAAATTCATTTATCAAATTCGATAAGATTTAATCATTTTTAATTTCTTCAATAAGGTTACAAATACGACAAATAAAACATGCTTTTGGGTCCTAGACTACCCGGACAAGCATAATAGTAGCTGTTGATACCCAATTTTTCCTCAAATTATTTGCAAACTTGCATATAAGCTTTCTAAATTACTCTTTGTAATAATGAGTATTTTCCCCTATTTTTCCATATTTTTCTTAAATTATTTCCTGTTTATTTTAATATTTTATATTTAAATAATTCATAAATTATGCTATAAATAATGTCAAAATATTTCCTAGCTCAGTATGTTATTTATAATCATTTTCTATCCATTAAAGTTCAATTATTTCACAAATTAGCCAACTAGGTTTTATTTAATTTCAATTACAATAATTTTACAATTATTGCCCAATTGGACATTTTGTATTATTTTTAATTCAAAGTTTATGCACTTTACACTTAATATTAGTTAATTACTGTGATTTCACTTATTTAAACTTAATTTCATTTTGTATACAATAATTAGCTATTTTAATTAATTAATTATCTATTTTATCGGGTATTTAACATATAGCCACATCTATTTTAATTTTAGCCACATTTCAACCCAATCTTCAAACCCAATTTACCCAAACCCATAACCCAAATTCGATACAGCCCAATCCAAAATTTAACCCGCCCCAACCCCTGATTAAATCTGAGCCGTTGATCAAATGAGATCAACGATCCAGATTGTTTCTTTCCTTAATTAACTCAAACGACCCCCCATCCGACCCCTCATTTCTTCGAGACCACTCATCTCTCTTTCTCTCTAGTCTCTTCTAGAGACTTCCGTCTCTACTCCGATGAACTCTTCGTCTTCTCCGGCCATCCCCCTTGCCGGAGACCTTGAAGCCCTCATCCTCTTGCCTCTCATGGCTCTCCTGTGCCAGTGATGTCGTCCTTAAGGCCCTCGAAGGGCGAGAACCCGTCTGCTTACACCCCTGGTGTCCTTGTTCACCCCAACCCTCCAAAGCTTGATTCTGAGAGAGGTTGTGACCTCTGAGGCTCAAGCCATGGCTGTTCGGGGTTCTTTTTCGTCCTCTCAGAGGTTTTCTGTGAAACCCTAACATGTGACACTTCTTATTTTCTTAGACCTACACTAGATTCAGGTTTATTACTAGTATTATTACACTTTTTCTCAAAGTTTTCTGTTTTAAAACAAGTTTTACTTGGGGTTTCTAAAGTTTTTCTTCAAACGATTTTCTCAAAGTTCCAGTGACTTTTCTCGCATTCTTAAGTGTTTACTACTTTAAATCATGGCTTGTTATGTTAAAACTTTAGTTTTTAACACTGCTTTAAATCCTTAGTATGTCTGCTCTTTTGATTTATACGTGTGTCTGTTTTCCCATGAATGATTCCTGTTTCTTTGTGATTGCTGCTTCGCTGTGCTACTGAGTCTTTGATTTTTTCGTTTCTTATACTTGAATCAGTATTATCTTGAATCCCTGAATGATTGTAAGTAGTATTGTATTGATTTCTATATGCTGATACATGAGACATTCCCTTAATTAGTATCAATTTCGAATCCCTGATTTTTGTGTGGATACTTGTACTGATTTCCGACTACTTCCTTTGTTTTACAACTTCAAATTATTTTATTACCTTATTATGTGATCGACTGCTCTATTAATTGATTGTTACTGTTATTTATTTAATTAAATCCTAAGTACCTAGCCCTGATTACTTACGATATACTTAAGGTATTTTGAATGATTTCGTTATGTGAATTGTTTCCTTATTTGCCACTTTTCCCTTTGTCTTTGAAATGTCTCCCTTAATTAAGGGAAGACTTGGCTTGACTCTTATTTTTACTAATTCCGAGTTCTTAGCAATTACTGAACAACTTGGTTCTTTCCTTATTTATCCTGAACTGATCCTCTTTGCCTTATTTGACTCCTTACCGTTTGAGTACTGAAATCCCTTGACTTAAGGGAATCGTGTCATTGATTTCTTGACTGATTGATATTGAGTTCTTTGATTACCATGCTATTGTGATTCTTACCATATTTTGCTACTCATTTTTCAACTATAAAAGTTCTAGCTTATCACAAACACAAAGGACAGACACAAGACTTGTGGTTAAAACTCTCTCTCACACTAAAACTCTCTGCTCTATTACCTTAGTCTTTTGTTCTTGTCTATTGTTAGCCGGCTATAAGCCAAGGCTAACATCGTGCTCTCACTCTGCTTTTGCATCTGCTTTTTTTTTCTCACTGGTATGTTCTAATTAAATTCCATGTCTCAAACCAATGTGTTTGTTATTGTTTCAATTTGTCATCCTCCTGATTTTCTTCTACTTGTGCTTCTACTGTTCAACTTGCAATTACGTCTTTTGTTTATCTTTCAGTACCCACCATGCTTCATATCTTTAAGATTTACATGCTAATTGTGATGACCCAAAAGGTCATCCTGAGTAATTCCAGCTAAATCTGTGTTTCGAGGCCCCGAAAGCCTCCGTTAATCTCACCTCGATATGCGTGTGCAGCCCGGGCAGGTAGCCGGGAAACTTCCATGTGAAAATTTGATAAAAATGGGATTTTTGAATTGAATAACTGAATAAAGTTGACTTTGGTCAACATTTTGGTAAACGGATCCGGACCTGTGATGTGACGGTCCCGAAGGGTCCGTAGGAAAATATGGGACTTGGGCGTATGCC
>ML290163.1:0-41132 GCA_005239495.1 Nicotiana undulata | reverse complement strand
CTCCCCAGCATGTTCTCCCCGTATCTGTCTTACTTGCTTATTTCTGTTGCCATTTTTCCTGCTATTATATAAAATTGCACAGGTACATATGTAGTGTTGGGCCTAGCCTCGTCACTACTTCATCGGGGTTAGGCTCGACACTTACTCAGTACATGGGGTCGGTTGTACTGATGCTACACCTGCACTTCTTTATGTTGTGCAGACTACGCAGCCGGACCCGGAGATCACTGACGATCGGAGCATCTCATTCAGTCACACAGGAGACTCGAGGTAGACCCGCAGACGTTCGTGGGCCTTGACGTCACCTTCTACTTTCCACTTTCAGCTCTGTCTTACTTTGTATTTCAAAGACAGTCTTATGTACTTATTTCAGACCTTTTGTTGTAGTAATCACTTAGATAGTCCATGAGTATGTGACACCAGTTCTGGGATTTTGTATACGGGTTGTATTTCGAATCTGCTATGTTATATTTTGGTTATTTGCTAAATTTCATATTGGGGGCCATCGATGCCCTAGTTAGTTTTCTCGTTCCAGTCATTGATGAGTTATATTCAGTTAAAACGTTGGCTTGTCTGGCGGGTTCACCGTTAGACGCAGTCATGGCCCGAAGGTGGGATTTCGGGTCGTGACAAAGTCATAAGCTTTAAGGAATCTACACTAACATCTCTAAATACCACTATTTGGAAGAAATACAACAGTGTATGGATATTACTTGTAAGAAGGTGACTCCGAAACCGCGAACGCTGAAGCGGTTTTACCTCGAGTCTCCACAACAACAACCACGCTGCTAGCTATCGATCAACTGCTATGCAAAAACCTAGGATCTGCACAAAAAAATGTGCAGAAGAGTAGCATGAGCACACCACAGCAATGTCCGGTAAGTATCAAGACTAACCTCGGTAGAGTAGTGACGAGGACTAGTCAAGACACCCACTGGTCAAATAAATAAAATAGACATACGTATAGGAATGACATGATATGACACCTGTCTAATGGCTACACCATATAATTATCAACATAACAAGTACAAAGCGGAAGGAAGATAAAACAAATAACACAGAGCATCATCATATTACGCAGAAGAAAGGACGGGGTGCAACTTAAAAGCGGAAACCACAACACAGTAAAAACAATAGTAACTCAACACTGCAATACTTTCCCCCTAAAGCCGTAGTCAACAACTCCTACAATTTAGTCAATTCTCCGAGTGAAACCTTTAAATCGTAAGTTTATATTGAAAGCTTTTTAAAAATATAATCATTTCATTTTGAGTAAAGTCTCCTTTGAAATACACTTCCTCCAACGATATATAAATATACTACACAAAACGAAAATCTCAAACACAAATTCCTTTCAATAAAAGCTTTTCAGATGTACCTTTCTAGTAGATGTTTTCCAAACATAGCTTCTTTCAAATAAATGCTTTGCAAACATACCTTTGGAAAATAATAACCTTGCAAACATAGTTTCCTTCGAGGTAAATGCCTTTAAACTTTACTTTTCAATAATTGTCTTTCAGACGTAGTTTCCAATAGAACAAGTGCACGGCATCACCCTTCGTGCTTTTACTTTCGTCCTCCCCATTGAAATCAACCGATATGGCACGTAAATTAAGCAAAATAAATAAGTAAAAGACATGGAAAGGGCAACAACAATGAGATAAAGGTCAAGTACATGACAATAATAACAAAGCACACCAAATATGTAAGTACAACAATAACAACTCAAAGTACGGGCACACGTAAACACGGGGAAACAGATATCACATCATAATGCATGTCTCTCGTCCTCACCTGCACGAAAACATCCTTCGTGCAATGAAGTCACTCACAATGTTACGCACGACATCACCCTTCGTGCTTTTACTCTCAATAATATGGCACGGCATCACCCTTCATGCTTTTAATTTCAATAATATGGCACGACATCAACCTTCGTGCTTTAAACTCTTTCCTCACATGATAATGAATATAAACAATGGCACGGCATCACCCTTCCTGCTTTACACTCTTTCCTCACATGATAATGAATATAGAAAATGGCACGGCAGCACCCTTCGTGCTTTACACTCCTTCCTCACATGATAATGCATATGAAATGACACGACATCACCCTTCGTGCTTTACACTCTTTTTCACCCAAACAAATGAAATGATATGATTTATACAAGGGAATCAGCAGCATAAACAATCATAGAAATCATACTGTCCCGGCAAGGGAGTCAACAATGGAAACAACATAATCAACAACATGAACAATAATAGAAACCATACTGTCCCGGCAAGGGAGTCAACAATGGAAACAATATCATCAACAGCATAAACAATAATAGAACCCATACTGTCCCGGCAAGGGAGTCAACAATGGAAACAATATCATCCCAGCAAGGGAGTCAACAATGGAAACAATATCTCCCAGCAAGGGAAACATCTATAACCAATCTCACTTAAACATAGCTTCCCGGAATAAACTCAGTTTGAACAATGCTCAGTAATAGGCAACACCAAGGAAATACCATCAACACAGATGATTGTAACCTAAACCTAAGTAGAACTTAAGGGAAAATCATATAATTCACAATGTACGACTCACGGGCATGCTTGGCACCAACGTATAGATATTCCAATTTCTGCTAAACAATTATAGGGCGAGATTATACTAGTTCTAGTCAATAGGCAGTTTATGAAGGAAGATAGGACACAACGGTAGAAAATGTATAGTGTTCATTTATGTCAATTAAGATCAAATAAGAAACAAGGAACACTAAGCAAGTAATTTCTAATTTGAACAGGAAGAAATGAAACTAGCAATCAGAAACTCAAATGTAAAAATTAAAACTTCATACATAGGGAATATAAAGACCTACGAATCCTAAAAGGCCAACCTATTTGAAAATAAGTCCGAGTACGCACTCGTCACCTCGCGTACACGGACTACAATCAACATATAAGACTCAATCCTAAGGGGTAGTTCCCCCACACAAGGTTAGGCAAGATACTTATCTCGAAGACAATTACCCGGTATTCAAAAATGAACTTCTCTGGCGAAAAGACCTCCGGACGGCTCAAAATCAACTAAAGCAACTTCAAAGTATATATAAAACGTATAAGAAACTATTCCGAATAATAAAGTTTCAATCTTTATAAAATTATAAAAATCGACCCAAAAGTTGACCCTCGGGCCCGCACCTCAGAACCCGACAAAATTTACAAAAATTGAATAACCATTCTAGTACGAGTTCAACCACACAAATTTTATCAAATTCCGATACCATTCGGTCCCTCAAATCATTATTTTTCAATTTAGAAGTTTTCTTTCAAAACCCATATCTTGCTCAACTAAAAATACCATTTAAATGATAAAATAAGGAACAAATTTATGGAATATATTTAATTCTAATGGAATAACACTTACCCATTCAATTTGTGTGAAAACCCCTAAAAGAATCGCCAAGACCCGAGCTCTAGAAGTCAAAATATGGTAAAAATGGTGAAACCCTCGGTTTTGGAAACTTATATTCTGCCCATATATTAATGTATCGCGATCGCGTAGAAGAAATATTTTGCTGGCCCAAAGTGTGTTATGCGATCGCAGGACAACAGACGCGATCGCATAAAAAGGAGGAAAGGGCTGTTGGCCAGTGTGTTACACGATCGCGCATTAGGCAATGTGATAGCATAAGGGAAAACAGATGTTGTGCCTGGGACTACTCTACGTTGTCGCGAGGGAGGGGAGTGCGTGAGCGTTTAAGAAAAAAAGACTAGCCTCCGCGATCGCGTATGTATAATTGCGAACGCATAGAAGAAAAACCGGGCGTTTCAAATTGACACTATGCGATCGCGGCAAAGCCTATGCGATCGCATAGAAGGGAGGGACAGCAGACAGAACAACAACATTTATTTGAAGGAGATTGACCCGAACCCCATCTGAAACAAAACCGAGGCCCTCGGGACCCCGTCTAAATGCACGAACAATTCATATAACCTAACACGGACTCGCTCGAGGTTTCAAAGCACATAAAAGAACACCAAAATGACAAATCAAACCAAGAAATCAACTTATAGATTTTCAAAACTTCAAATATCAAGACTCGCGTCAAAACCTATCAATTTAACCCGGAATGATGTGAAATATTGCAGAAAAATCATAAATTACATGTTGGACCTACAGATACTCTCGGAATTTCGCTCTGAGCCCGATATCAAAATTTTACATATCGACCGAAATCGCTGAAATTCTAACTTTCGCCAAATTACCTTAAATCACTTTACGGACCTCCAAAACCAATTCCAGATGCGCACCTAAGTCTAAAATCATCATATGAAGTTGTTGACATTAACCAAAACTCATTCTGAGGCCGTTTATACCAAAGTCAAACCTCCGGTCAACTTCCATCACTTAAGCTTCAAAATTTGAAATTTTTCTCCCAATTCGACTCTGGATTATCCGGTAACTAAATCCAACTACGCACGCATGTCGATATACACAATGTGAAGCTGTTAAAGGCCTTACGCCACCGAACAAAGCTTAAATTCTCAAAACAACCAGTCGGGTCGTTACAATGTCGGCCACAAAGCTCCTTGCCGGGTTCAACTTAGCAAGTGTGAAAACCCGTGGAGAGATTGTATTGCCTACAATCATCGAAAATGTCGTGATGACTACCTTGTTTGAAGTAGTAGACTGCGACATGGGTGACAACATTATTCTTAGCAGACCATGGCTACACGAGATGTGGGTTGAGCCATCAACATACCATCAACTCCTGAAATTCCCAACTCTAGAGGGAATTAAAAAAAAAAGAGGAGATCAACCAGGTACAATCAAATCAAAATGAATCAATAGAATCAGGAAAAGACTTTGTTCATAACGAATATTGGCAGATATTGCTACAATATGATTCCTTTCGGGCTTAAAAATGTAGGAGCCACTTATCAGAGGATCGTAAAAAAAATGTTTGAAAAGAAAATAGGGAAAATAATGGAAGTTTACATAGATGATATGTTGGTTAAGCCTTTGAATGCAGGTGACCATTTGACACACCTTCAAGAAACTTTTGACGTCCTAAGGAAGTATAACATGAAGCTTAACCCCAAAAAATGTGCATTCAGAGTCAGCTCCGATAAATATTTGGGTTTCCTAGTGTCACAAAAGGGGATCGAAGTCAATCCCGAAAAAATTAAAGCCATTGAGGACATTCCTGACCAGCTATCAAATGTTAAAGAGGTACAAAGGTTGACTGGAGGATTTGTCGCTTTAAGTAGGTTCATCTCCCGGTCTTCAAAAAAATACCATCACTTTTCTCACTTATGAAGAAGAAGAAGAAGAAGAAGAAGAAGAAGAAGAAGAACAACTTTGAATGGACTCCAGCATGTCAGTAGGCCCTGGAAGACTTGAAAAGGTATTTATTAAGCCCTCTTTTACTATCGAAGCCAGAGGAAGGCGAATAGTTACTAATTTATTAGCAGTCTCGGAGGGAGCGGTAAGCGTCGTTTTAGTCAGTGAAGACGAATGTGAACAATCTCCTATCTATTATGTTAGCAAAATTTTAACGGGAGCGAAAACTTGCTACCCACACCTCAAAAAATTGGCCTTAGCTCTCATAGTCGTCGCTCGAAAGCTGAGACTTATTTTTAATGTCACTCGATAGTCGTGGTGATAACTTTCCCCTGCGGAATATCCTTCACAAATCTGAATTGTCGGGTCAACTGGATAAGTGGGCATTCAAAATGAGTGAATTTAACATAAAATATAAACCCAGGACTGAGATCAAATCGCATGTTTTGGCCGAGTTCGTGTCAGATTTCAGTCTCGAACTGCTGCTTTTGGCCACCAAAGAAGCGGTGATGGTGTTGGAAACGACATCAAGAGTCTGGACCTTGCTTACAGACGGATCTTCCAACTTGAAAAGGTCCGATCTCGGGGTTGTATAAATTATGCCCTCGGGAAAAACCCTGAGGCATGCTATAAAAATTATTCCCTTGACTAAAAATAAAGCCGAGTATGAGGCTTTGTTTGTAGGACTTGAACCGTCCCTGTGACTAGACTCCGAGGTTATTAAAATCAAATGAGACTCCCAACTGGTAATAAATCAAGTGTACGGGATCTTTGACACCAAAGAGGAACACATGAAACAATATATGGTGAAAGTCTAGACTGTGCTTGCACGGTTCAGGGAATGGTCAATCACCTACATCCCGGTAGAAGAAAATGCAAAAGCAGACGCACTGGAAAATCTAGGCTCGTCCACGGAATGAAGGGGTTTGATTCCGGTACGGCCGTACAACTCATGCATATGATATTGGATGTGGACGATTATTATGAAGTAAATGAGACCAATTTTGGTCTGGGACTGGAGAAACAAAATCATCGTTTATCTGGAGTACGGAAAACTGCCTGAAGATCCGAAGGCATCCCGGGCACTCCGCACCAAAGCAGCTCGCTACAGCTTCTGGTGAGGCTAGTTGTATAGAAAGTCATTCCAAGGCACGTTGGTCCGATATTTAGGAGCCTTCGAGGCTAATTACGTCATTAGAGAAGTTCACGAAGGAATCTTTGAAGATCACTCGGGTGCAGACTCGTTAGAGCTAAAGTTAGCTAGGGTAGGATACTATTGGCCCTGGATGGAACAAAACGGTGTTTGTTCCGAAATGCGACAAGTGTCAATGCCACGCGCCACTAGTACACCAGCCGACAAAAATATTGCATTCCGTATTATCGCCTTGTCCATTCATGAAATGGGGATGGACATAGTCGGTCCGCTGTCGCCGGCTCTCGGTAAGGTAAGATTTATTTTGATTTTAACTGATTACTTCTCTAAGTAGGTCGAAGCATGTCCTTACCAGAAGATCGGCGAGCGCGAAGTGGTCGATTTCCTGTGGGAGAACATAATTTGAAGGTTTGGTATACCAAAGGAGATAGCATGCGACAACATGCCACAATTAATAAACGCAAGGTCACAAAATATCTTGAAGACTTGAAATCAGAAGAACCACATCTTCGACATACCATCAGAGCACCAACAGCCAAAGGAAATTGACAAATACGGTGATTATTCAAAACCTCAAAAAGAGATTGGAAGCAGCCAAAGGAAGTGACCCGAAGAGTGACCGGGAGTGCTATGGGCATAGTGGACAACGGCCAAGACAAGCACATGAGAGACACCTTTTTTTCTTGTATACGGAGCAGAAGCTCTGATCCCGGTGGAAGTGGGAGAACCTACCATGAGATACTTTTGGGTGGACAAAGAAACAAATAACGGGCCCTTGCTAGTCAAATTGGAGTTGCTTGATGAACGCAGGGACTTGGCGCATATAAAGATGGTGGCCCAAAAACAACGAATGAAAAGATACTATGACCAAAGAGCCAGTATCCGTTATTTCAAAGTAGGAGGCTTGGTTTTAATAAAAGTGACTCAAAACACCCAAGAGCTCAACGCAAGGAAGCTGGGTCCGATGTGGGAAGGCCTCTTCCGGGTTTCAGTTGTCACTGGAAAGGATCATATGATCTGGAAAAGAAGACGAAGTAAAATTGCTGAGAAACTAGAATGTGGCACACCTCAAAAGGTACTATTGCTGATGGGCATCGCTTACACTGAAAGTATGTGTTGCACTTTTTTCCCTTCATCCAGTTTTGTCCCAATTGAATTTTTCTAGAAATTTTTTAACAAGGCGGCAACGAAAAGCATACTATGAAGGAAACGCCATCAGCATAAATAAGACCTTTAAATGACAAGGCATGGAAACAACAAACCACTATGGTATGGTTAGGTAGTCTTTGGCTCGATAGCAAAGTTCCTAATGGGAAACAAAGTTTGAAATTGGACCAAAAGCTATCCGAGTGTTCACAAGTCCCCCTTCACTAGAAGCCACTGGGAGTGGTTAGATAATCTTTGGCTCGGCAGCAAAGTTCCTAATGGTAAACGAAGCTTGCTATCGAACAAAAAATTATCTAGCCATTCACTAGTGGAACCTTCAAATGAGCAAGACTTTCAATGTTCCAATGCGCATTCTTCGCGTTCGAACGATGAGTTAGGTTTCTTATCCAAAAGTTGAATTATGTTATCATTTGAAAGTTAAGCAAGTACTAAAAATTCTAGTGTCGAATCATAAGAGGACCCTCTCTTATGAAACCTTCACAATAAAGGGTTGGTTACAGAAGAATTTATGCCCGGAACCCAAATGCTATCGGGGAAAAATACACCCGAGGCCTTGCGTAATTCGACACAAAAAAGTAAACTTTGCGCTATGCTTAAACAAAAGCATTTTTATATAACAAACGTGCCAAACAACACAAGTATAAAAGTATGAAAAGAAAACAATAAAGGTAAAAGAAAGCAAAAAACTAAACTACTACATTCCCAGAACTCGGGGTAAAAGAAGTATCTAGGCCCCCAGGAGAAGTAGGCAGATCTGTCGTCGACTCGAGATCTTGGCCTTCATCATTATCCTCTTCAAATTCCTCCTTAGTTTTAGAGAAATCAGAATTGAAATGAGAAGAGTTAGTTGCATCAAGCCGAGCCGGGAGGTGACTTCGGGCAGTTGACTTTAGCTCTCGGGTCTTGGCGATTTCGGCCTCAAAATCAATGATGACCACTTTGGCCTCTTCCAAAGTTTTTCTCATCATGCTATACATAGAATGTGTTTTCTCAATAATGAGGGAATTCGCTCGGCACTGGAGTTCTGACTTAAGCTTATTAACCTCGGTTGAAAGGCTGTCTCACTTGGATCTAGTGGCCCTAAGGCTGAGATCAAGGTCACAGATAGTTGAGATAAGAACTTTATTGTGTTCCATGAACCTCTTATACTTCTCCTCCATCTGGACATGCTTGTCTTCAGCAACTACTGCCTCTTCAGCTTTGGAGTTCAAGGCTGCCTCTAAGTTATTCAATCTCTCAGTAGAAGTAGCCTCTTGCTCGGCAGCAGCAAGAACAACATTTTGGACCTCAAACCATTTATCATTGGCTTCTTGAAATTATACACTTAACTGGGAGGCTTATTGGATATGGGCCATCAATTCCTGCTCGCTTTGCTACAACCCAGCTTCCAACTTACCATCTTAAGCAACTTGTGCTTCCATGCCTAGAGGCGAGTAGCAACTTGGTCCCTCACGGCCAACAGTTGATCCCGCTCGGACGTGAGATTTTTGTTATCAAGGATCAACTTCTTAAGGCCCTCGGAAGTAAGGAAGTTGTCATGCGAAACAAAAACCTAAGTTAGAAATCCTGTCATAATAAATCAAGAGAAAACAGGCAGCAAAAAGAACGAGTACCATACCGGTACTGCGTTGTGCATGGCATTATTTATCATACACTCTCCCAAAAGGGAGTGTATTTTATTCTTGTCTTTCTCTAAAGCCAGAGGCTTTAGGTAAATGGCGATTTCCACCCGCCAAGATAGCAGATAGCACTCGGTAGAAACCGAAAGGGAGACACTCCTCCTCCTCTAGAGATCTGCAGAGGGAGCCGGATAGTTGTGCCCCAAATTTATGCTCTGGGGAATGAGGGTGAGGGACATCCTCCTCTCGGGGTCTGCGGCCGGTAGGGGTGATGTATCAATTGCTAGTGATGAAGGTATGACCAGCGTGGAAGGATATGAAGTTGATGACGTTGTGGATTGAGAAGCAGTTATGGCAAAGGCAGTGCTGGTTATAGGTTGTTCATTAACAGAAGACGGAAGAGGCCTCGTACTCAGCCTCATAGTACCGGCAACAACAACATGGGCTCGAAGGTGAGAATTGGCATTCTCCACTAGGTCACACTCTCCCCAGAGCACTTGGGCGTCATCCTCGGTTGGTATTATAAGCTCTTCAAATTGAGTATTTTGTTGAGCTGATGAAGGTCGTCGTCTCCTACTTAGGGAAGCCCCTTCATCACTAGCCTCCCCATCATCATCAATCACTACAGTGACTGCGAATAGCTCGGGCGCGACGTTCTTCACCTTTTTATTTTTTCCCTCAACCGAGGAGGAGCGCCTCCTTTTTGGCTCCTTGCTCTTCGGCCGGGGACTCCGAGAGGAAGTACTTGCACTAAAGGCGGATTCGATGGCTCCTTTTTGGGTGAAGGCCTCATTTAGTAACCTCGCAACCTCTACGGGATCAGCCAAAACATCCTCATCAGGGACAGTAGCAGAGCCCTGCGGAAGATCTGAATTCAAAGGAAAAAGAAGTTAACCAATTTTCTTATACACAAATATGAGATAAAGACAAGATTAGTTTCGCGAGTCAACTTACCATGATTTTTGGCCTTCCACCCGCATTTGGGGGCAAGTTCTTTCCACTGACGGCTCTCGGGAGTGGTAATGACTGGAATTTTTTGAATCCATTGGTCCAAGTCAACCTACTAGGTCACACTCTCCCTAGAGCACTTAGACGTCGTCCTCGGTTGGTGTTATAAGATCTTCAGGTTCAGCATTTTGTTGAGCTGATGAAGGTCGTCGTATCTTTTGTGAGGAAGCCCATTCATCACTGGCCTCCCCATCATCATCAATCACCATAGTGGCTGCGGCTGGCTTGGGCGCGGCGTTCTTCACCTTTTTATTTTTTTCCCTGAGCTGATGAGGAGCGCCGCCTTTTTGGTTGCTTTCTCTCTGGACGGGGACTCCGAGAGGAAGTACTTGCACTAGAAGCGGATTTGATGGCTCTTTTTTGGGTGAAGTCCTCCCTTAGCAACCTTGCAGCCTCTACGAGATCAGCCAAAACATCATCCTCGGGGATGGTAACAGAACCCTACGGAAGACCTGAATTCAACAGGAAAAAAAGCTAACCAATTTTCTTATACACACAAATGAGATAAAGACAAGACTAATTTTGCGAGTCAACTTACCATGATTTTTGGCCTTCCACCCGTATTTGGGGGCCAGTTCTTTCCACCGACGGCTCTCAAGCGTGGTAATGTCCAGAATTTTCTGAAACCACTGGTCCAAGCCTTCAACCCTTGGTGGTGTCCACCGTGTTGCTGAAATAATGAAAAGAAGAGGATCAATATCAACACGAAACAACCTTTTTCAGAGAAAATACAGACAATGAACTTATGTGTATGAGTCCATGACTCAGGGAAAGATGGACTTGCAGCCGGGATGATATCCCTGTTGGTAACAACAACAAATCGCTCCATCTATCCGCGGTCGTTGTCATCATCCATGCTGGTAAGCAAAGCATGGTGGCCATATTTGCTAAAGATTATTACTCCCCCACTAAAACTCTTGGGGGGAGTAGAGGTTTATTGTCACGCCCCGACATCGGGGAGGGAGGGGGGTCGACCGACGCTCAACAAAGTACCCTAGTCGAGAAATCCTTCACAATGACGTCTACCCATCTCACCCATGAATAAATAGAATAATACATTTCACTAATTAGACGGTAATAGGTCATGCGTACAACACTGGTTCATTTCCATTAGTTATGTCATTAACAAGTCTCCAAAAGAATACACTGTATATACGTGGTTGAAGTGGAACATGTGGTACGATTACAACAAATCTAGTTTAAATTTTCCAAAACAAGATACAACCTACACTATGTCTACGGAGCCTCTAATAGAAACAAAAGAGTGCTTAGACAGTGCCGGCAACAAGGCCCCCGCCTATACTTCAAAATGCTATGTACAAAGGACAAGAGATACATGACCCCGAAATGAAGTGGGGCTCACCAAGTCAGTTGAGGAGAGGGTGTGTTGTTGTCACTGATCAACACCACCTGCTATGGAACCACCTGCATCTATTAAAGATGTAGCATTCCCGGCAAAAGGGACGTTAGTACATATGGAATAGTACTAGTATGTAAAACTAAACACCCTCTCATTGGAATGAATAATAGTAAACAAAGAAGGAAACATGAAATCATTAAGAGATTCAACAGCATCAAAGTGTCAAGTTAGGGGAAAGGAAAATTTCAAGTAAGTTTCAATGTTTTTAAGTTAAGAGATCTTTAGAACGATACACCATCATGTTTTTGGCACGGAGTCCGATCTTAGCTCTATCAGCTAAGTCGTCACACCGCGAGACATCCACTCACAATAGCACCATGTGTGTGGCATGGCGTCCGATCTCAGCCCAACTGGCTAAACCGTCTCACCACAATGCCGTCTGGGTCGACATTACATCACATCTCGCTATAAATAATCTCATCTCATTCAAGGAGAAACATCTCAACACATCATTCTCATCCCATATAAGGGGAAACAACCTCATCACAATAACACGGGGACTTACCCCTCAATCACTCCTACACCGGAACGTGTATTTTTGGGGTAAGGTTATATTGACCTACCCTTCCTCGATGACTAAACGATACTCCAAAGCATTTATTATTTAAAGGATTCACAAGTCATTTCAACATCTTGTTCTCGCCTCTTTGTTTCATTGGCACAATGGCCCCAAATGTAATATCATTGTTGGCACGTTGGCCGTATTTCATTTTCTACACTTGCTCTTTCACTTTCAAACATCATCATGGATCATCAACAACAAACATTTCTATTCAAGACTTTAAGTACACATTTGAGCAATTAAGGGTCTTAGGCACATGTAATTGCTTACACACTTCGACATGATATCTTTTAGTAGAATCACGTTTTCAAATCATAATATATTAACACACAGCCCATACTTAAATCACCTTCTCCAATAGTAAATCAGCGTAACAAGAACACTTGAAATACTTACTGAACGCATATATCTTTTGACACAAGGCTTATTCAGATAATCAATTTATAATGAACAACATGGGACTTACAAGGCCATTGTGGGGTTCAATTTTATAAGAGGATTTTATCCAGCATACCTCGCTTTGAGTTTTCCTTAATTCACTACACATTTTCGTAAGTCCTAACAACTTTGATCTATTTAGAGATATAGCAAGATTGAACAAAAATTAGGAAAGAGTTCATGGTTCCAGCTCATTTGAGCATTTTATCAAACATTTGGTGAGTATTATGATTTCAAGGTCCTCCTATGGTGGATTCCTTCACCCCCACAACCCAAGGTCTATCCATTTGAGCTCAACTACCTCCCCACAACTCATGATTGTACATGTATGCATAGATACGCTCTCACACCCAAGAATCACACCCCTCATTAACAATCTTCTACCCCCAAATTCAAAATTGAGACTAGGACATGGAACGTTACCTCTTGGATGAAGAACTTGTGAGTTTATCCTTGTGAACTCTCCAACTTTGAGCAAGCATTGATGGACAGTAATCTTAGAAACTTTCCCTCTAACTCTATGGCACTCCTTCTCTCTAAAAATATCAGGTTTTACCTTACAAACGATATTCAACGACTAAATACTGAAATAGGGGCGGGTTAAACATATTAGAAAAATGAAGCCCCGATGCAGATCTGCGGTCGCATATACGACCGCATTATGCTTCTGCGGACTGCATAATGCATAATTTCCCTCCAGAACTAGGAATTTTTGCTTCACTCTGCGAGAGGTCGGTGGTCCACAGACCAATTATGTGGTTGCATAATGCGCCGCAAAACTTTCCTCTGGAAATTTGTATGTTGGATCTACGATGGATTGTGCGGCCCGCGAAATGATTATGGGGCCGCATAATGGACCACATAATGGTCCTAAAATTAGCTCAAGTTTCTGCTTCATTCTCAGACAGTTCTGTGCTCAGATCAGTTATGCTATCTCAAAATGGACCGCAGAAATCGCCCTGCACTGCCAAAAAGTTTCTTCAACTCTCCAACGCATTGTTTAACCCAAAATGCATGTATAATCATCAACACATAAGTCTATCTCGGCACCACTAAACCCTAGGACTTAGGTAAAAGTTTATGGGGCCTTACACTCATCATGCGAGCTAAGGTAAGCTCTTCCTTCGTTTACTGGCACAGCCGCCACAGACAGGATACCGTTCGCCACACAGAGGGGCCTACTTGTGCCAAGCAAACTTGATACCGATGGAAGAACTCCAAGATAACGGGGTCAAGTCCTTGCTTAATGAGAATGGTCCCAAGGTGAAAGGGTACGTGTAAATGAATGTAATGCCCTTCTTATGGAAGGTTACTTGCTCTACCAGTTGGGGAGCGATGATATTCAGATCATGGAAATTGCAATCCTCCTTCACAGCAGAAATGTTAGAAGGACAGATGGATGAAGGGTACACACCAACAGCTCGTGTACGAGATCTTGTATAAGGAAACTTCTCTTCGAAGTCCTTGGATGTGTTGAGTCTCCTGGAAATGATGGTACTCACCATAGGAGGGGCAATATCATTTGTGTTTACTTTGTTTTTTAGAGAACTTGAGTTCTTGGAGGAGGAAGCCATGGTTAGCAGAAGGAAATAAGATTCTTTGAAGAAGAAGATTAAAGAAGAGGGAAAACAAGAAAGACTTGAATTCAAAGAAGTTGAGAGATTTTTAAGAACTATAAAGTGTAAAAGAAGAAGAATGATGCGCATACGTAAAGAAATAGGCGGCTAATATCGTAGCCATGATTACCTCGAGAACCGGCAAAAATATTGCTAAATGGTGGAGTGACGACTGTTCGGGACATTAAATGCGGAGAGACGTGCGTCTAATCAAGCGTCAGAAACTCTTCTAAAAGGATCAGAAAATTTTCCGCCAAGAAAGATATCTTCACCAACTTTTCGATGACCCAAAGATGTGCCACCGGAAAGCAGGGGGACTATCTCTATAGAGTAAATTCAGTTCATATTAAATACTCGAATAATAGAGCGACACGTGGAACCGAAGACATATTAAAAAGGAGGCAAGTGGAAACCAAGACCGGGGACAACAATTTCGGTTGGCACCGGGCAGACCCCGGAGGAAATATTGCTAACGAGGAAAAATGAATATTTGCCACCCGATGGCATTCAATGAAGAATATTTCTCAGTATTAAATACACAATACCGTTACAGAGAATTTCTTTCATTCATAGCCTGCCGTTACACATTCATCAATGGCCCCCATAATTGTTATTTAAGAGGGGCTTGATCCTAGGATCTTGTTCCCTATGTGTAGCTATAAATAGTGACCTCAACAGCCAAACATATGCTATACATCGTTCCAAGATCAATAATATTTTATTTTCAGTCTATTGATATTCTTATTGTTGTCTCCGTAAGCCTTGCTCCTGGAACAAAGTTGTTTGCTATCTTCGCCAGAAGCCAATAGCTTTGGTTCAAATCTCTAGATGTAAAATTTAAAAATATGTAAAAGAAAAGTACTTATTTATGCCCAACTATCCAATATTTACCTCGTTTAAGCTTGTTACTTGTCTCCTGCATGCTATGTATTAATATATCGTACAACAAAATTTTAGTACGTACTATAATACGGTCCCGACCTGATATTGTCATGAATGGTATATTCCAGATTAATGTTAAAATTTACTTACCATTCTTTTAGATTCTCTCTTGTTGACTTTGAGTACTTTAAAATGGAATAATCCACCATCGATGGATTGTGGCAGCCAAGAATGAGAAGGGAAGTATGAAAATATGAGATTGCTAGAAACCCAAAATCGAAAAATGAACTGTTTGCCTGTGAAAATAATAGCTGGTGGATGGTAGCGTTATCTACATAAAGTGGCCACTTTTGTAACTCTTGTATTTAGAAGTTAACCACTTTTTCAAAATTCGACTCCTGGTCTGAATATAGTCATGAAGTTTTTACTTCAGGTGACTTTCTAACTACAGACGAATAATCAAATTTTGAAAAAGTGGCCAACTTTTAAATACAAGACAACAAAAGTGACTATAGTTGTGGAAATCATGTGATTCCTACGACCTATTGCGTGTGTGGCAATACAAGAATAAATCACCCTTCTTTTAAAAAAAAATTACAAAGCCTTTTCCTAGTCTAGGCATAACCTGTAATTTGTCAGTTGTAAGCTGCAATAGCTGGTTCAGTGGCGGATCCAAAATTTAAAATTTATGGATTCTTATATCAACCCAGGGTCAGCTGATGGATAAGGCTGCTAAAGCCATTGCGTGTAAAAATATTGGGGTAGCCACTTTTTAAAGTCGTATCTACTTTTTATTCAGTATTTTTAATGCTAAGCAAAAGTAACCACTAGTCTATTAAAATTAATATGAAAAGACGATGTTACCCTTTCTTCTATTTCTTTTCTGTCCATGTTCTCATCCTTGCCAGTCTCTCCATTTCCCTTTTCTCCTTAATTCAGTAATGCCCACACATGGCCTCCACCTCCTACATCACCTTCAAATCTCTTCAATAAACTCAACTCAAACTCTATTACTTCACTCACTGCAGTAAGCATTGTTAAAGTTTCACTCTTCTTTTCATACACTCATTTTTGCACCAATAAAATACACACTTGGAATTTTGCCCTTCATTCAAGTTAAAGCACAAGTCACTCACTTGGAAACAATATTGTCCTTTGAACCAGAGCAAGAAATATCAGGCAATAGAACTAATAATGAAAATAGCTCTGTAGAAATATCAGGCAGTAGAACTTATACTGAATTCACAGGTAGTCCTGATCTTAGAGTTCCAAGTTCAAAAAATAAGGACAAGTAGTCCTGAACATAGAGTTACAAGCTCAGAATTAAGGACAGGTTGAACTATAACTTAGAGTTAGAAGCTCAAAAATGAAGGACATGTAGTCCTTAACTTAAACGTACAAGCTCATAAATTAAGGATAGCTAGTCCTGAACTTACAGTAACAGGCTCATAAGTTAAGGACACTTGGTCTTGAACTTAGAGTTGGAAGTTCAAAAATTAAGGACACTTGCTCCTTAACTTAGAGTTACAAACACAGAAATTAAGGACAGGTATTCCTGAACTTCGAGTTCCAAGTGCAAAATTTAAGGACACGTAGTCCTGAACTTATAGTAACAAGCTCATAAGTTAAGGACACTTGGTCCTGAACTTTATGAGCAGAAGAGTATTTTTGTCCGGGTAGGTAAAAGTTTATTAAAGTAGTGGCTAAAGATTAAAGAAATTTTTAACGGTGGCTTAAAAGTAAATACATGTCTTATTATTAGCTAATTGTGCACTTCCCCGTAAAAATTATACGGGGCGCTCTATTTGGTCGCCTCCATTTAACCTATACCCATATTTTTTAAAATTATTTAACCTATACCCTAATTTTTACTTCAGGCGCCTCCTTCTTCCTGTTACCTGTGCAAAACTTCAGCGTATTTAGTGCTGAAATTTTTACAAATGAACTAAATAACTTCAACATCTTCTGCTGAAGTTTTTGAAAAAGCTTTATGACAAAACTAAACTTCAGCTTATTTAGTGCTGAAGTTTTTACAAATGAACTAAATAACTTCAGCATCTTCTGCTGAAGTTTTTGAAAGAGCTTTATGAAACAACTAATGAATTCAGGACAAAACTTCAACTTATTTAGTGCTGAAATTTTTACAAATGAACTAAATAATTTCAGCATCTTCTGCTGAAGTTCTTGAAAAAACTTTATGACAAACTAATGAATCCAGGACAAAACTTCAGCTTATTTAGTGCTGAAGTTTTATAAATGAACTAAATAAGTTCAACATCTTCTGCTGAAGTTTTTGAAAAAGCTTTACGACAAAACTATTGAATCCAGGACAAAACTTCAGCTTATTTAGTGCTGAAGTTTTATAAATGAACTAAATAAGTTCAACATCTTCTGCTGAAGTTTTTGAAAAAGCTTTACGACAAAACTATTGAATCCAGGACAAAATTTCAGCTAAAACATGCTTTAGTACAACGAATAGAGAACAAAACTCCAGCTAGTAAAATACTTAAGTTCAGCAATTACAAACAACTTCAGGCCCGTCTACTAGAATGCTGAAGTTTTTGTGATTGCCTTTGCTACTTCAGGCCCGTATGTCTGAAGTTTACACGAAAAATGGGTACACTTGCAATTTTTTTTTAATAAAGCGGGTATAATTTAAAACGTGACCCAAAAAGTAGGTATAGATACAAATCCCTCCACTTCCCCCCATTGCGCTAGGCCCCAAATTCTAAGAGGCCCCAAAATACTATTCCATACTATATTTAAATTTAAAATATATTATTACTATATATTATGTAATTTGTGTAGTTATTATAAATTAATCAGATATTTTAAAATTTTAACATTTTCTTTAATTTATTGAGATTGTACAGATGAGTGGTTATAGTATATTGACCTCCCTCTTTACTACTTATGTTTGACTGATTCGTAGATTTAAAAAGAAAAGCTTTTTGTGTCTCATTGTTGTTTGATTTTACGAAATAAGTTTAATATGCCTTTTAATTAATAGATTTCGCTTTAGACCCCTAATTCTCTTCAGCCGCCTCTATAGTGACCTCGAGTTAATATATAATAATAATTGAGGTTTACAGTCAAATATTTATGAATTTTTAGTGAATTTCTTAATACGTATACATATCTAGGCCAAGAACTAAATTCACGTGAACCCGTAAATTACACCTTAGATCCGCCTCCGAGTAGCTTGAGGATGAGGAATTCACACAAGCCCATTACTTGTGTGGCGACTTAATTAGCAAATAAGCCATATTGTTCAGCTACATGTGAAACTCAATTATGTTTCCTAGCTACTTGCTACTCAAACCACAAATCTAATACTTGTCCTTTTTCTCTAATGAAGAAGGAACACATTTCTTGAGCTTAGAAAACCCTCACTACAACGTATAGAATTTTTACGTTTTAGCGACAATTATAATATTGTTGGTTAATTTTAATAAATGGTAATAACCTGATTTTATATATTGTTGCTATATAAAATAGAATAAAACTTAATCATGAACTTTTACTTGTTATTAAACATTTTAATCATATCTCCATATTTTATGCGTAATATTAAAAAGTCATAAATAAATTGGCCATGATAATGTCAACGTTGCCAAAAATAGCTTATTTCAGACCCCCAAAAACTGTAAATGTAAAACAAAAGAAAGATGCCACCTAATTAAGTTACTCGCGAGTGATATTTCTTTTCCTTTTGTCAGATTGGTATCTATTTTTTGTAATACTGCTTATTTCCATAGCGGGAATTCCTTTAGGCAGGATTAAAATTAATTAAAAGAACAGAAACGCTCTAGTATACAATTAAAATTTCAGAAAGAAGAGCGATGTGTAGATTATAAAAATGGAAGGAACGATCAAATAAGTGATAATCTAATCTAAGCATGGGTGCCATAAGCTAAGAGGCAATAAATCACAAAGAAACATGCTTTAACCAAACAACAAAGCATAAGTACTTGTCACCTCACATATACGTTGTACCCACACATTAAACACGTAGCAAATAGGCAAGCAAGTCATAATCTCTCAAGTCAAGGTTAACCACGCCACTTACCTTGCTCCGCAACCAATTCAAAGTTCAACTATGGCCTTGCCTTTCGAACAAGCCTCCGAACTAACCAAATCTAGCAAATTACCAACCAAACGATTCAAAATAAGCCTTAGAAACTACCCACGAATGAAAGAGGTTCCAACCAGCTATTTTTCTCAAGTCCAAACCACTCTGAAGTCAATCCGAAACTCACCGGAGCCCTCGGGGCTCCAAACCAAAATATGCACACAAGTCCAAAAACATCATACCAACTCGATCAAAACACCAAAATAAACCTAGAACGACGAATCAGACACCAAAATGTATGAAATTTTTAATGAAACTTAAGAACTTTCAATATTTAAACTGGACGTCCGAATTACGTCAAATCAACTCCATTTTGTACAAAAAATTTCAGACAAGTCATAAATACAGTAATGAATATATACCAAGTTTCTGAAAAAAATCTAAACCCAGTAGCAACAAAGTCAAAAGTCGGTCAAACTTATTAATTCTTTAAACCTTTAAGCTTCCAGTTCTCAATAAATTACGATAATTCGAGTTAGGGACTTCCGAATTCGATTCCGGATATACGTCCAAGTCCCAAAGTACGATACAGACCCACCGGGACCGTCAAAACACTAATCTAGTTCTCTTTGCTCAAAACGTTGACCGAAGTCAACTCAGATGAGTTTTAAGGCAAGATTTCATATTTTCGTCAATTTTCACATAAAAACCTTCCGGAGAAAGACACGAACTGCGCACGCAAATCGAAAAACGCTAAATGGGGCTATTCAGGGTTTTGAAACACAAAATTGAGGGTTAAATTGATAAATGACTTATCGAGTCATCACATTTTGGTACTGTTGATATACATAAGAAACTTGCGAAAAATATATATACATAAGAAACTTACTATAATTGATGAAAATATGCACGATTTCAATTATTACTTCTCAACTCTAAAATTTCATACTTCTAATGTCTACAAAACTTAGATGTAATTAACAAATGGATCATAATTTAAATATGGAAAACAAAAGGCTTCATGATTTCTATCAGCATTTCCTATCCAGAAGTGTCAATTTTATCATGTCTAACGTAGTTTTTGATTTGGAGGGGGGATAGGGGTGGATTTTCATACAAATAATCGGTCAAACTTACTGTTTATTATATATATATATATATATATATATATATATAACCATGGGATGTATAATATGTCAAAAAACATCAAGTCATTAACATATGTCATAAAATTATATGGCTTGATTTGCTTATTCAAGTTTGATACTAGGAGATAGGTAAAGCGTTTGGTTCCCCATGTTTTCAGCTTAATATGCTTTTCATCTTTTACGGAGCTATACACCATATGATACCTTTTTAATCTCTCTACTCAAATTTCAACTTAATTACATGGGGCGTATATAATTCACCAATTATATACATTTTAGTAATTAAATAAGATATCAATTAAGTCCGTTTTTCACGCTATACACTATCTAACGTTTATATCTCACTCCTCCCACGTTTCTCTGCCCACACCCCCACGTTTATGAACATCTCTCCCTCCATTAACACTTTTCTTCCATATTTGGTCAAAAAGCTTTTTCATCATCTCCCTCAAATTCCCTGATTTCTCTCTCAAAATCCCTATGCATTCCTTAGTTCATCGACAATTCCTTCCCCTTAAGATGAATAATAAAGGAACTCCGAGGAAAAGTCCTAAAAAGCCACAGATGATGAAATTTTTATATTTGATTTGGGTGCTTTTTCACAGGATTCACCCAAAAATGGTGAAATCCTGACATGCAACACCAGAGAGAAAGTCCCTGCTCACCCCTCGTGAAGCTAGGGCAAAGGCTCG
Organism: Nicotiana undulata; assembly: GCA_005239495.1. Lineage (NCBI taxonomy): Eukaryota > Viridiplantae > Streptophyta > Magnoliopsida > Solanales > Solanaceae > Nicotiana > Nicotiana undulata. The sequence continues at coordinate 20,020 of ML290163.1, read as the reverse complement.
AATAAAAACCAAGCATGGCAAGGATGTAAAATAGAAGGGAAAAGAAATCGTTGGTGATGACAATTTCATGGAAGAAGAAGTGATTCCAAAATCTGCAAAAAATGTCAAAGTTTCTCTTGCTGGCAATTCTTCAAAAAGGAAGAAGGTTAAAAAAATTCCTAGAAACATTCCCAACAGTCTTTAGACGAGGTAAAATTATGGTAATTACAATATTTATTTTTTATTTTCAGTTAAAAGTTATTTTCATGCTCATCTCGATACCTACTTTTTTGTAATTTCGTTGTTGTAGAAATTTTGTCTATATTGTGTATATATTTTGTTGTTTATCAACTTTTCTAAATATTTCTGAATTGTATATTTATTGTATAATATTTGAAATAATTTTGTTAGGATTTGTATTACATGACTTAGTTTGTTTTATTGGTTAACTTTTGCTCTCTTTGTAGACATTAATTGTATTTTCTGTAAAAGAAAAATATTGTACATATTATGTCTGATAGTTAGTTCCCCACCCCCCACCCCCCTTTCCCGATGTTTTAAATATAGGTTACTTTGTAATTTTCCTGTTCTAAACATAGGACTTTCAGTTTTTTATATATGCATTGTAGTTTAATTGTTTTGTTTGTTTTTTAAATTGTCATTTAATTGTCTGCAATGTATTACTGTCATTTTGTATGTAGATAAATTGTAACAGCATTGTTCTTATGTTTATTTTTTTGTCTTTAAACATGTTTTATTAACTTATTTTTTATTTTCATGCAGCATCGGACATTTTTGCACCACATGATATTGATTATGGCATTACTAGGTTTTAAACATTATTCGACCTTGTTGTTCCTGACCAAATCAAGGTATTATTGTCTGATACGGGGGGAAATTATTTAAGAAGACATGTTTTGGGCACTTTCTTGGCATGCCCAAAATATGTATCTAAAATCAGGCAATTCACCTTCTGATGAGGTATGAATTGAACACATCTGTGTCTGATTTTTTTTTTCCAGTAGAGATAAAGGGTGAGAGGCTGCTGTTTGGGCGGAGGGAGTTTGCTCTTATTACTGGCCTCAAATGTGTTACAGAAGTAATAGACTTTGGTTATAAACCTAAATATGATATTAAAACAATGAGGAGTTATTTTTCGAACAAGGAAAAAGTTGAGAAGTCTTACCTTAAACAAATTGTCTGTAGCTGTAGTTGGGTGAATGAAGAGGATGCAGTCAAGCTATGTATTTTGTATCTTATAGAGTTCTTCCTCTGTCTTTCAGAGAAAGAGAATGATTTGATAGACCAATTTAGGTTCTAATTGGTTGACTCAGGGCAGTATGCGAATTTCGTGTGGGGTATAGATGATTATATACATTTGCTTCAGTGTGTTAGGCATAAGTTGACCCCATCTGTGTATTTTTCTCTTCTTCGAGGTTGTCACGTTCCGAAATTTCCACCGCCGGGACCGTGATGGCGCCTAACGTTTCAATTGCTAGGCAAGCCAATATTAGAGATCATTAAGCCATTTCTAAACCCTTTCCGTAATTTACAAAAATTAAGCTACAATAAGTTAAAGAGTGCGAAAAATCCATAACAATCTTAACATTCACAATCCACGAATCTAGAATTTACTACAAATACAAGTCTGAAAGAAGTACAATTGTTTGAATAAAAGAAAACAGTAAACAGAAAGGATAGACGGGGACTTCAGGGCCTGTGAATGCCGACAGGACTACCTTGAGTCTCCGATCAGATGAAGCCAGCAGCTAACTCAGGGTCAACTCGATCCAGCACCAAAATCTGCACAGAAAGTGCAGAATGCGGTATTAATACAACCGACCCCATATACTAGTAAGTGCCGAGACTAACCTCGACGAAGGAGTGACGAGGCTACGGCGGGACACTCGCAATAAAATCAGCATACAATGAATAATAATGACATAAAAGAAGGCAGAATAACGTAAATACAGTAACTTGCAAAGAATAATACAACACCCAATGTGTTTCATCAGTATTCAGCTATAACCAATCCTTAAGTGCAATTCAAAGTTACCGGAAAACTTACACAGTCAAAGAAAAAGGATAACCATAGAGATTATTGTGGCGCGCAACCCGATCCCACCGTACATATCATGATCTTCCCTTATTTCCTCTTAATATCATAAACAACAAAGTATAGATATAAGTGTTGCGACGTGCAACCCGATCTCACCATATCATAATAATCACAATCACGGTTCACCCTTATCACCACATTCCACTCTTATTATACATGTTGCGGCGTGCTACCCGATCCTACCGTATAATATCAATCCACCCTTATTCCTCCTCGATATATCCCCCTTATTTTACCTGTTCCGGCGTGCAACCCGATTTCACCATATTCATATCAATTACACAGGAATATAGAAGTTCCACAAATTAACACAAAACCCTTCTCAATATGTAAACTTCAGAACAAGGCAAATGGAAATCTTATACTCAATAAAACTCCACACAGGCAATACTACTCAGCGAGACCAATCCAGAATATCACTAAAACACAAATAAGAACAGCTTAAGCAAGTAATATGGGATAAGGAAGCTACGGAGTAAAAATTATCTTCAACAAGGAGAAACAATATCTAACAAGTAGCAATTAGGAATGAAATTACAAGTAGGCGTGTAACAATTGAAGCGGGGAAAGAAACAATACAATAATAACAGAAAAGAGACAAGCAAGGCAAATAGATTGGCGGCGCATAAGTACTCGTCACCTCACATATACGCCGCTCACATGATTTTCATATAACAATTAAGGCAAGGATACCTAATCCCTCAATTCAAAGTTAGACACAACACTTAGCTCAATCCACAAGCTAGTCACTGCTCAATTACCGCTTTTCCTCTAGACTCCACCTCCAAACCACTCGTATCTGTCATAATTAACTTAATAACATCAATTATTGCTAAAGAAATCAATTACAATGCATAACTTTAGGTTTCTCAAACCTCCCCTCCCCCCAAAGTCAAAATTCGACCCTCGGCCCGCTTGGTCAAAACTCGAGGTTCGGACCAAAACTCATTCACCCCCGAGCCCGAATATGTAATTATTTTCGAAATCAGTTATCAATTTGAGGTCTAAATCCACTTTCCAAAAAACTCCTAAGTCTATCCAAACCCCCAATTTCTACCATGAAAATCCTAGATTTTAGGTTGGAAATTCATGAAATGTGATGAGAGATTGAAAGAAAGTGGGTTAGGATCACTTACAAAAGTTTTGGGGAAGAATTGGTCTTGGAGAAATCGCCTCTAGGATTCTTGGGTTCGAAATATTGAAGAATGGGAGAAAACTCCCGTCTAAGTCTCTTTTCATCAGCTGCAGATGTCGCAAATGCGACCTGGACTTCGCAAATGCGAAGCCCACAAATGCAAGAAAAGTATCGCAAATGTGAACTCCTCGCATCTCTGCTGCCTTCGCAAATGCAAACAATTTGTTCGCAACTACGGACATTAAACAGTCGCAAATGCGAGAATCCCAGTCCCAGCCCATGCTCGCAAATGCGAAGTGTCCTTCGCAAAAGCGAGGCTCGCATTTGCGAAGTCTGCAGTCCAGCACCAGATAAAACTTGCACCAACTTTGTTCCTAAGTCCAAAACCACTTTGAAACCTATCTGAAACTCACCCGAGCCCTCGGGGTTCTAAACCAAAAGTGCACACAAGTCCTAAAACAACATACGAACTTGCTCGCGTGATCAAATCGCCAAAATACCACCTAAAACTACGAATTTAACACCAAATTGAATGAAATTTTTAAGAAAACTTTAAAACTTCTATTTTCACTCTCGGGCGTTCGAATCACGTCAAACTGACTCTGGTTCTTACCAAACTTCACAGACAAGTTATAAATATTATTTTGGACCTGTACCGGGCTCCGGAACCAAGATACGGACCCGGTACCAACAATGCCAAACACCAAAATATTCTTAAAAATATTAGATTTTCAGACTTATAATTTTTCAATAAAAATTCATAACTCAAGCTAGGGACCTCGAAATTCGATTCCGGGCATACACCTGGGTCCCATATTTCAATACGAACCATGAGACCGTCAAAATACGGATCCGGGTCAGTTTACTCAAAACGTTGACCGAAGTCAACTCAAATCAACTTTAAGGCAACAATTCTTTTTTTATCAACTTTCAACATAAAAGCTTTCAGGAAACACGTCGGATTGAGCACGCAAATCGAGGAGGGTAAAAATTATATTTTTAAGGCTTAAGAGTGCGGAATCGAGTTCTAAAATATAAGATGACCTTTTGGGTCACAGAGGTTTTCCCCTCGCTATGCAAATCTGGTTGTATAAGTGTTGCTCTACAGCTAACAAAGTTATTTCTAAAAGGGTTGGTGATTTGATCCCCCGCATCCTTAACAGGACAACAACAAAGGACAAGATATGGATTACTGCATTGGAAGAGAGGATGACAAACCATCCTGGATCAAGTTAAAGTTTTTCACATACGTTAATGGTAACACACAATATTAATATATTTAACACAACAATTCCACATGTTAATGTACAGATAATATAACTACAAATTATATATATTAACTCCCTTATATTATTTTTTCACTCAGTTCACCAACATGATTGAATCTCCAGAAGAATAATCTAGAATGATTTTGCTAGACAAAGTTGACTATATGGTTGAAGAAGCTGAAACACAAACCGAGTGTCACGACCCAAACTACCAAGTGTTGTGATGGCACCTATCATGATACTAGGCAAGCCGACAACTCACACATTCCAACATTTTGAAATTTAAAAAATGCGTAAATAAGCTTGAGTAGGTAAAAGTCTCACAAAATTGGATGAAAACATCACAGCTCAATATAGAATTTTTCCCAAAACCCGGGTGGCACTGAGTACATGAGCATCTATACAAATACATAGTCCGATACACTGTCTAAGAAACTAAAATTGAATAAGTAAAACTGAGGGGTAGAGGAGGAGAGTCAAGGTCTACGGACGCCAAGGCAGCTACCTCAATAATCTTCGAACGGCTGAAAAAGCTGAGCTCAACAACCGACGTGACCGAAAATACCTGAATCTGCACACAAAGTGCAGGGTGTAGCATGAGTACAACCAACTCAGTAAGTAACATGTCTAAACTTTGGACTGAAAGCAGTGACGAGTCCGAACAATATTTTCCAAATACATAATTAAGCAGTACGAAAATGTACATAACATATGACACTAATATCTCAGAGAAACTCATAATTTGTAGGTCTCAATACAGGAAAGTAGACATGCTTCCAGGTTTAAAAATTAAACTCAAAACAGATAAAATATGTCAAGTTAAATGATTTGAGGAATATGACGTCTCTATATCTACAAGCCAATATGCATATCGTATATGATACAACACAATGAAAGCCTCACGCACCCACACTCTCGGAGTACTCAACCTGATTGTCTCAACTCTCACTCATCGCACCCAATCACTTAGGACTGTACTGGGACGGATCCATCCCGAATCAAATATCGTGAATCTATAGCAATTGCACTCACTATGGGTGTGCAGACTCTGGAGGGTCAGATCCAGCCAAGCGCTATAATAAGCCAAATCCTGGCAAGTATTAATAAAATCTACTACGGCGTGCAGCCCGATCCCATATATATCACTCACAAATAGGCCCTCAGCCTCACTTAGTCATCAATCTCTCTAGTCTCTCGGGCTCAGAACACTCATGCTAAGCAGCCCAAACCAATGATACAAGATGTGATGATATACAATAACAGATACTGAGATATGATATGCAATGATGAATGCGACTAAGTACATAACTGCAATTAAGCAAATAACTCAATAGCAAAGAACGACCTTTGTGAGTCCCAACAGTACCAGCACCTAGCTTAAATATGATTTCTAGCATAAATCACAACTCAAGTGCTCTAACACATAGAGTACAGTAATAATATTCAGATAAGATAGCTATATAGTTCCATGGAATCGACTACATCACAATTCCTATGGTGCATGCCCACACGCCCGTCACCTAGCCTGTGTGTCACCTCAACACCAATCACATAGCATGTAATTTCAGGGATTCATACCCTTAGAACCAAGTTTAGAAAGTGTTACTTACCTCAAACCGTGCAAATCTCTACTCCAACAAGCCCTTGCCTCCCAAATCGGCCTCTAAATGCCTCGAATCTTGCCACAAACAATTTTATACAATTAACTCAAGCTATAGAAATCAATTCCATATGAAAATGATAAGTTCTTAATCAAAATTACTCGAATCCGATACCAAAATCTCGCTCAAATCCCCAAAATTTGGCCTAAGAAGCTTTCTCCATTTTCCCCCAACTTCACACCCCTGATGAAATCAAAGATATATTCATGTAATTTAACCAAAACTAAGTAAGAATCAATTACCCCAATCACTCCCTTGAAGATATCTCCAAGAATCGTCTCAATCCAACTTCAAAAATCAATTTGTGAAATAAACTGAAATCATCGTTTTTGAAACTTTAAATTCTGCCCAAATCCCTTAATCGCGATCGCGGAAAATGCTTTGCCATCACGAAGCACAAACTCAGCTTCCCAAGAATTAATGTTACGCGATAGAGATAGTCTCCAAGAGAACGCGAAGCAGTGCCTCCTCAGACCTACGCGATCGCAAACATAGCTACGTGATCGCGAATAACACCCACGCGGAACCCAGCTGCCTCACTTCCTCTTCACGAACGCGGCCTAGCCCACGCATTTGCCATTCACTGCTTCACTAGCCCACGCGATCGCAGCCCTAAACTCGCAAACGCGTAGAGTAAAAGTCTAGTTGCCCCAAAAAGCCTTCGCAATCGCGGACCTATCCACGAGATCACACAGAAGGAAACCATGCCTAAACACCAAGCAGTCTTCCAAGTCCCAATATCACTCCGTTAACCATCCGAAATCCACCTGAGGCCCCCCAGACCCAAACCAAACATACCAACAAGTCCTAAAACATTATATGAACTTAGTAGAGGCCTCAAATCACATCAAACCACATCAAAAACATGAAACACACCCCAATTCAAGCCTAATGAACTTATGAATTCCTAACTTCTACATTCAATGCTGAAACCTATCAAATCAAGTCTGATTGACCTCAAATTTTGCAAACAAGTCATAAATGACACAACAGACCTATTCCAACTTTCAAAACCAAAATTCGATCCCAGAAAACTCAAAGTCGACTCCTGGTCAATCTTCTTAATTTCCAAAACTTCTACTTTTCCAATTTTTGCCTAAATCAACTTGGACCCCCGAATCTCTATCTGTACACACTCCTAACTCCAAAATCATCCAACGAAGCTATGCGTACCATCAAAACTCCATTATGGAGGCATTTACACATAAGTGAACAACCGTTCAACTTTTTAACTTAAGCTTCCAACTTTGAGACTGAGTGTCTCAACTCATTTCAAAACATCCCCGGAACTGAACCAACTATCCCGACAAGTCACATACGACGATGAGCATAAAATAAGAAGTAAATGGGAGAACGAGGGTTACAATAATCAAAATGACCGGCCAAATCGTTACATTATCCCTCTACAAACGTTCGTCCTCGAATGAGTCTAGAAATATACATGGAGTCTCAAATAGGCGTGGATATCTACTCTGCATCTACCGCTCAGTCTCCCAAGTAGCCTCCTCGACTGGCTGACCTCTACACTACACCTTCACCTAAGTTATGTTCTTTGACCTCAACTTTCAAACCTGCCAATCCAAAATGGCCACCGGCTCCACATCATCAGTCAAATAACCATCAGACTGAAATGTGTTGAAGTCCAAAACATGATACGGATCACCGACATACTTCCGGAGCATGGAAACATGAAACACTAGATGAAAACTTGACAGACTAGGCGGCAAGGCAAGCTTGTAAGCCACCTCTCTAATCCTCTAAAGCACCTCAAACGGCCCAATATACCGAGGGCTCAACTTGCCCTTCTTATGAACCTCATAAAAACCTTCATGGGTGAAACCTTGAGTAATACCTTCTCCCCCACCATGTAAGAAACATCGCGAACCTTCCAATCGGCATAACGCTTCTGTCTAGACTGCACCGTGTGAAGCCGATCCTAAATCAACTTAACCTTGTCCAAAGCATCCTAAACCAAGTCAGCACCCAACAACCTAGCCTCACTTAGCTCAAATCATCCCACCAGAGACTGAAACTATCTCCCATACAAAGCCTCATACAAAGCCATCTGAATGCTCGATTGCTAGTTGTTGTTGTAGGCAAACTCTGTGAGTGGCAGAAACCTATCCCAAGAGCCCCCGAAATATATGACACAAGCGCGTAGCATATCCTCTAATATATGAATAGTGCGCTCGAATTGTCCGTACGTCTGAGGGTGAAATGTTGTACTCAATTCAACTTGTGTGACCAACTCTCGTTGCACTACTCTCTAAAATCACGATGTAAACTGCAAGTCCCAATCTAAAACGATGGACACCGGCACACCGTGAAGCCAAACAATCTAGCGAATATAGATCTCAGCCAATCGCTCCGAAGAATAAGTTGTCCCAACTGGAATAAAATATGCAGAATTGGTCAAATGATCCACAATCACCCAAATATCATCAAACTTCCTCGTAATTCGTGGAAGCCCAACTACAAAATCCATGGTGATTGGAATCTAAAGCCTCTAAAGCAATCCTCCTGGTCTCTAATGCACGTACTTCACTTGCTGATAATTTAGGCACCAAGCTACAAACCCCACTATATCATTCTTCATCCTCCTGCTTAATTAAGAATTAAGAACATAATTTGCAGGTACCAGTACGGGAATGTAGACATTCTTCCAGGTTTAACAATTAAACTCAGAACAGATAAAATATGTTAAGTGAATGATACAAAGAATATGATGTCTCTATATGTACAAGCCAATATGCATATCGTATGTGATTCAACACAATGAAAGCCTCGCGTACTCACTCTCTCGGAGTACTCAACTTGACTGTCTCAGCTCTCATTCATCACACTCAATCACTCAGCACTGTACAGGGCAGATCCAATCCGAATCAAATATCGTGAATCAATAGAAACTGCGCTTACTGTGATTGTGTAGGCTCCGGGGGATAGATTGTAACGACCCGACCGGTCGTTTTGAGAAATTAAGCTCCATTCAGTGGTGTAAGGTCATAAGCAGCTTCACATTGTGTATATCAACCTGTGTGCGTGGTTAGATCCAGTTATCGGATGATCCGGGGTCAAATTGGAAGGAAATTTTTAGTTTTGGAAGCCTAACTGATGGAAGTTGACCTAAGGTTTGACTTTTGTGTAAATGGCCACAGAATGAGTTTTGGGTGATGTCAATAGCTTCGTGTGATGATTTTGGACTTAGGTGCGCGTCCGGAATTAGTTTTGGAGGTCCGTAGAGTAATTTGAGATATTTTGACACAAGTTAGAACTTCGGCAATTCCGACCGATAGGTGAAATTTTGATATGGGGCTCAGAATGGAGTTCCGAGAATGGCTGTAGGTCTGTTGTGCTATTTGTGACTTGTCTGCAAATTTTCACGTTATTCTAGGTTGAATTGATAGGTTTCTACGAGAGTTTTGATATTTGAAGTTATGAAAATTCATAAGTTTGATTTTTGGTTTAATTCATCATTTTGGTGTTGTTTTATGTGGTTTGAAACCTTGAGCAAGTTTGTGTTAGGTTATATGACTTGTTCGTGTGATTAGGCGGGGTCCTGAGGGCCTCGGGTGTGTTTCGTATAGGTTTCGGGTCAATTTTCCTCATTTTTCCACTGTTGATTGTTGTCTTCTGGTTTCCTTCGATGCGATCGCATGGGGGTAGTCGTGATCACATAGCATTGCTTTGACCTGCCCAATTTTCTTTCAACGCGATCGCATACACATGTTCGCGATCGCAGAAGTATATTTTCATCTTCTTCGCGGTCGCATCTTCACAATTGCGTTCGCACAGTGTTCCAGCAGGGTCACCATATTTTCTCTTCTATGTGATCGCATTCCTTGCTTCGCGATCGCGTAGTGTGGCGTTGGGGGAAACAGATAACTCCTTATATGCGATCGCGTTTGTACCTTCGCGATCGCATAGAACATTTTCTTGGCCAGTGACTTTTTCCTCTACGCGATCGCATAGAATTTTACGCGATAGTGATGCTTTAAACCTGGGCAGAACAGTTTATTATTCCAAAATCGGGGTTTCACCATTTTTAACACATTTTGACTTCTAGAGCTCGGTTCTTGGCGAATTTTGATGGGTTTTTCACACAAATCTAATGGATAAGTGTTCTTTCACTAGAATTAAACATATTCCATGAATTAAACCTTGTTTTTATCATTTAATTTGTGTTTTCGGTTGAGGAAATTGTGGGGTTTGAAAGAAACTTTCTAAAATGAAAATAAATGATTTGAAGGACCAAATGGTATTGGAATTGGATAATATTTTTATGGTTGAACTTGTATCATAATGGGTAATCGGTTTCATAAAATTTGACGGGTTCCGAAGTGCGGGCCCGGGGGTCGACTTTTGGGTCGATTTTTATAAATTTTTAAAGATGGAAGCTTTATTATTCGGAATCATTCCTTATACGTTTTATGTGTATTTTGAAGTTATTTTAGTTGATTTTGAGCCGTCCGGAGGTCTTTCCACCCGAGAAGTTCATTTTTGAGTATCGGGTTGTCGTCTTTGAGGTAAGTATCTTGCCTAACCTTGTGGGGGGGAACTACCCCTTAGGATTGAGTCTTCTTTATTGATTGTAGTTCGTGTATGCGTGGTGACGAGTACGTACTCAGACTTATTTGCTAATAGATTGGCCTTTTAGGATTCGTAGGTTCTTATGTTACCTGTGTATGAATTGTAGTTGTTACATTTGAACCCTTGGTTGTTAATCTCATCCTTTCCTTATTAAATTAGAATTAATTGCTTTTGGATTCCTTCGTTGGCTATTTGATCTTAATTGACTCAACTGAGTAGTTTTACCTCCTTTACTAGCATGTTATATTTTCTTCACAAACTGCCTAATTGACAAGAATTAGTATTACTTGCCCTATAATTGTTTAACATTAATTGGAATATCTATACGTTGGTGTTAAGCATGCCCGTGAGTCGTATATTGTGATTTATATGAATCTTCCTTAAGTGCTACTTAGGTTTAGTTAGATAATCATCCATGTTGATGGTATTTCCTTGGTGTTGCCTATTATTGAGTATTGATTCAAGCTAGGTTTTATTCTGTGAAGATAATTGTCTAAGTGAAAATTGGTTATAGTTGTTCTCCCTTGCCGGGATGATTTGGTTTCTTATCGTTGACCTGAATATTATGGATATGTTGTTATGTCTTGTTTCTCTCTGGTTAAGCTGTGTTCTTTACGCTCATTATTTTCTTTCGGTGGTTATTCCTCGTGAATGAGTTCTATTGTGTTGGTGACTTAAGTTCTTGATTTGATTGGCCGTCGTACATAGCATTTCTATATTTTGTTGCCTTGTGAGTGTTTTGGCGATGTACGATGTTTCTGTCTTGATGTGGTTGCTATTTCTGCACTGCATTGCATATTTAAATTGGGACTACGGACGAGATTCCGAGAGCTTTCCCCCTGTACTGCATTGCATATTTAAATTGGGACTACGGACGAGATTCCGGGAGCTTTCCCCCTGTACTACTTCGCATATTTAAATTGGGATTACGGACGTATTCCGGGAGCTTTCCCCCTGTACTACATTGCATGACAAATTTTGAGTTACGGACTGAGTTCCGGTGGTTTTATCATGGAGGAGATTTGGATCAATATATATATATATATATATATATATATATATATATATATATATATATATATATATATATATATATATTGGGAAGTATTTGTCTCGCAGAAAAATGATATTAGAAAGAGCAGTTACTGGGAAAGTATATTCGAACACTACGTATTTTGAAGGAGCTATGTTTTAAAGATTTCTCTTTATAAAGATATATAAATATACATTCAGAGAAAGGATGTTTTAAAGAAGATTTCTCTATCCCGAAATGATTATACCTTTAAAGCTTTCGATATAAACTCACGATTAAAGGTTTTCACTCGAAGGTTTGACCAGTTTTATTGATTTTATTGGCTAATGCCTGATGTGAATAAATTGATGCCGTGTTGAGTTACTAGTGTTTTATTGGGTTGTGATTCCCGACATTTAGCTTGCATTCTTTCCGTACTCTTTGCGTATTTCTATTATGGTGTCCGTTGATTTAATTGCTGTAATTTATTCCGTATTATTATGTCATACCGTTTATTATATCGAAAAATCTTTAGATAGATATTATGTTTCGGTCATTTTAATATTTATGCCTTTTTACTTATTAGACCAGTGGTGTCTTGACTAGTCCTCGTCACTGCTTCACCGAGGTTAGTCTTGATACTTACTAGGCACCGCTGTGGTGTGCTCATACTACACTTCTGCGCATTGTTTTGTGCAGATCCAGGTAATTGTTGTTATTAGCTGCGTGGATCTTTGACGAGGAGACTCAAGGTAACCTGCTGCGTTCGCAGGCTTCAGAGTCACCTTCTTGTATTTATTATTCCTACCATGTTGTATTCATTCCGAACAGTGGTAATTAAAGGTTTTGAGTAAATTCGTAGAGTTTATGACTTGTATTTTACCGGCTTTTGGGAAATTGTAAACTCTGTCAAGATTTCTATATCAAGACGGTTATATTTCCTTTATTATTGTTGTTGTTCAGTGAAAATGTTAGGCTTACCTAGTCCCTAAGACTAGGTGCCATCACGATACCCAACAGAGGGATATTTGGGTCGTGACATAGATCTAGTCTAAGCGCTATAATAAGCCAAATCCTGGAATGAATCAATAAAACTCGTTGCGGCGTGCAGTCTGATCCCATAAATATCATTCACAAACAGGCCCTCAGCCTCACTCAGTCATTAATCTCTCCAGTCTCTCGTGCTCACAGCACTCATGCTAAGCAGCCCAAACCAATGATACAAGATGTGACGATATAAGATAACAGAAATTGAGATATGATATGCAATGATGAATTCAACTAAGTACAAAATTGCAATCAAGCAAAGAACGACCACTATGGGTCCCAATAGTACTAGCACATAGCCTAAACATGATTTCTAGCATAAATCACATCGCAAGTGCTCTAACACATAGAGTACAATAATAATATTCAGATAATATAGCTACACGGTCCCGTGGAATCGACTAAATCACAATTTCTACGGTGCACGCCCACACGCTTGTCACCTAACATGTGTGTCACTGTAACAACCCGTAAATTTGGCTTAGGTATGAATTTGTTAAATGAGTAGTAATGTTATATTTAGGACATATGAAGTTATATCAATATGAGTATGGGTGGAAATACTTATTTTAGAATCAATACGGAGAGTGAGGTGTATAAGATTCGATAAAAATCGACTCAGTTTACAAAAGTTCTGTCTTGCAACAAGATGTAGTGATATTGTGTAAGGAATTTGGGAGAACTCAAAACACAAAAATTGTATACCTTTGCAATAGCTTTCTAACGATACATTGTGGATCCCAAACGTATCTCTGTGCAAAATGTTATGTGCATTTTACTGAGCAATGCGCAGTATGCGCGTCAGGTGCGCGCTAGGATGGTCCCGTTGTGGCAGTGTTACTGATTTTCTGCATGTTAGGTGCGCGGTTGAGCCTTTAGGTTCACGGGAGCGCACCCAGGGGGGTCATTTTTAAAGCCTTACTTCGTCCCCCACACCCAAAACACAAAAACATGCTCTAGAAAGGGAAGCTCTCAAGAACCTAACCCCCCCCCCCCCCCAAAGGTCCCTCCACCATTCAAGGTGAGTACTAATAGTGATTCTAAATTAATTTCAGTTCTTCAATACCTTATTAACATGTATAAACCCTTCAAATCATTAAATATTCAATTGGGGCATCATTGTTGAGGAAAAAAACCCTAGAACTCGAATTCAAGAGGATTGAACGTCAAAGGGTAATATCCTCACCCTCTAAATGATTATAGCATTGGATTAATGATTATAGGCTCTAAGGTCAAGAGATATGAGTTGATGGATTTGATTGAAAAGCATGAACAGTTATAGGTTTGGATTGTTGATTGTTGACTATTGATTAAGGGTGTGTAATCTTATGGGTGATAAAGAATGGTATTGATTATAGCAATTTGAGATTTTAGAATTTATCTATGAGTAAGAGGACGGGTTGTTGGGCATAGAAATACCATTAATAAGGACTATGAAGCTTTATACCCACCAAGTGTTTGAGAAAATGTATAAGTGACCAGAACATGAGTATTATTGCTAATATGGAATCCCTTTGACATGTATTGATACAGATTAAAATTGAAAGGGTTGGAGGATGTTGTATTACGCTCAAGAGCATGAAGTTAAGATATGTGAGGCTAACTCTCTATATTTGGGAATGTTAATGATTCTCCCTCCACTACATTTCTTTTATGACGTTACTAATTGCCTCAGAAGTATAGTGAGCTTAGTGCACAATCAATATGACTTGGGTTAGATGACCATGAGTCTCTGTCTAGATTACTCACCATGTCATATAGATTTGAAGTTTCAGTTTTCATAATCTGTTCAGCAATACATGTCTCAATCTAGTCCTATTTATTATTCCAGTATCATGTAACTCAATATGATTCAGTATTCAGAATCACATATTGTAGTATGACTCTCAGTTCCTGAATTTAAATTTGTGAATGTTGAGCACATGTATTTGGGCTTGAGGCTGTAGTTTATATGGTTTATGCATATTTGGCCTGAAGTCGTAGTTGATGCTTTATGAATTTTTGGGCCTGGGGTCGTAGCTATGTATACATATACTTGGGCCTGAGGCCGTAGCTTGTGCACATATATATTAGGCCCGAGGCCGTAGTTTATTCAGATAAACAGGTTGTTCACCATTCAGAAGAGGGAGTATTCATATCTTTACATCCTTTGTTTAGTTGATTTATTAGTTATCATTTCAGTTTCAGTTTCAGTTTCAATAATTATCATTTCAGTTATCAATTATCAATTCTTAGTTATCAGCTTAGTTTCAATTTCAGCATTTATAATTCTTTCTTTTAATTTCTTTACATACCATTGCAATTCAAATGTACTGACGTCCCTTTTGCCTAGGGCCTGCATCTCACGATGCAGGTAATGATTTACAGGTTGACAATTCAGAGCGCTGGGATTCTCGTACCAGCTATTTGGTGATCCTCAGTTCTTTTGGGGCATTATCATTACCTTACAATCTTCCGTATTTTCAGACAGTCGGTGTTTTCAGTACTTCATTAGAGGCTTAATAGACTAGAGTAACAGTTAGACGGAGTCATGGGCTTTTCATGTTAAGCAATGTTCACTACAAATATACTTCAGACTTATGTTAGTCTCCCCGCACATTAATCAATATCATTCACACTTTTAGTGTATCAATGTGTGTTAGTTAATCTTCCGCTTTCAGTATATTATGATATCACATGTTGATTTAGACAGACAGCTGGTTCACTCGGTCACAGTAGTCAGGCACCGGGTGTCGTGTTATGTCCAGGCCCAGGTTCGGGGCGTGACAGCCACCTCAACATCAATCACATAGCACATAATTTCAGGGATTCACATCCTCAGAACCAAATTTAGAAGTATGACTTACCTCAAACCATGCAAATCTCTACTCTAACAAATCGTTGCCTCGCGAATCGGCCTCAGAATGCCTCAAATCTAGCCACAAACAATTCGATACAACCAACTCAAGCTATAGGAATCGATTCCATATAAAAATGTTAAGTTTGTAATCTAAAGTCAACGTCAACTCAAAAGTCAACCCCCGAGCCCATGTCTTGGAATCTGATAAAAGTTACAAAAGTCAAACACCCATTCAACCACGAGTCCACACATACGAAAATTACTCGAATCCAATACCGAAATTTCGCTCAAATCCCCAAAATTCGGCCTAAGATGTTTTCTCCATTTTCCCCCTAATTTCTCACCCCCAAACCACTAATTAAATGATGAAATCAAAGATATATTCATGCAATTTAACCAAAACTAAGTAAGAATCACTTACCCCAATCACTCCCTTTGAAATCTCTCCAAGAGTCGCTCAATCCGAGCTCTCAAAATCAATTTGTGAAATAAACTCAAACCCTCGTTTTTGATACTTTAAATTTTGCCCAGACATCCCTTAATCGCGACCGCGAAGCACAAACTCAGTTTCCCAACAATTAACCTTATGCGAACACGGTAGTCTCCAAGTGAACGCGAAGCGCTGCCTCCTCAGGCCTATGTGATTGCAGACACAACTACACGATCGCGAATAACACCAATGCGAAACCCAGCTGCCTCATTTCCTCTCCACGAATGCAGCCTAGCCGACGTGTTCACGATTCACTGCTACACTAGCGCAACTCTCAACTCATGATCGCATAGAGTAAAAAATCCAACTGGCCAAACAAGCCTTCGCGATCGCGGACCTATCCACGCGATTGCATAGATGGAAACCATACTTAAACACCAGCAAATTTCACTTTGTTAACCATCCACAATCCACCCGAGGCCCCTCGGTACTCCAACCAAACATACCAAAAGTCCTAAAAATCATACAAACTTAGTCGAGGCCTCAAATCACATCAAAAACACGAATCACGCCCTAATTCAATCATAATGAATTTCTAACTTCTACATTCGAGGCCGAATCGTATCAAATCAAGTCCTATTGACCTCAAATCTTACACACAAGTCATAAATGATACAATGGACCTATTCCAACTACTGAAACCAAACCACAAAGTCAACTCTCGGCCAAACTTCTCAATTTTCAAAACTTCTAATTTTCCAACTTCCGCCATTTCAAGCCTAAATCAACTACGGTCCTCCAAATCATTATCCGGACACACTCCTAAGTCCAAAATCACCCAACAGAGCTATCAGAACCATCAAAACTCCATTCCGAGTCATTTACACATACGTTAACATCCGGTCAACCTTTTCAGCTTAAGCTTCCAACCTTGAGACTAATTGTCTCAACTCATTCCGAAACATCTTGGAACCGAACAAACTACCCTGACAAGTCACATAATGACAATAGAGCATAAAATAAGTAGTAAATGAGGGAACGGGACTACAACATTCAAAATGACCCGCTGGGGCGTTACACCGAGCATCCGAGAAATGCTTCATCTTCATCTAGCACCAAGTAGTCTATGGGAATAGATGAAAAGTCGACAATTCTGCAACAACTAAAAAAATAAGAAAATATGTTGATGAGGTAACAACTTATGAGGTATACCTCTTTCGTTAACTCTTTTTATTTTTGGCCTTAGGTTGGTTCAGACCTTGAATTGTTCAAGAAAGAGGTATACCTAATTCAAGATTTTTAAGCATGTGTATATATCTTTAAGCCCCACATTTTAAGATTTTCTGGTTTTCTAGGTTTCAGAAGAACTAGGTAGCATGCGAGAGCTCTTCACTAATTCCATCAAGACTGTGTTACAGGCAATTGATAGTCAACAGGATACTAACAACGATGCTAAGGTGTCATTTGTAATATAGTCATTTCTGAAGAAAAATAATATTACCATATTTATGTTTATATTAGCATTCACATATCTGCCCGGATGTTAGTGGCAATTCTAGGAAAAATGATGAGCATTACAAACCAAAAAAACAAAACAGTATCATAGCAGTAGTATTAAACAAGTGTTGGGCAACAGAACTAAAACAGGTATTTAAATAGTTTTAATACAATTTAATGACATGACTAACAAAGGTTAAACATATTACTAAATTATCAATAAATAATCTACATTATATTTCCACTTGTTGTTGTATGTACATGACATATGACTGACATTCTAAAAGAGAAGAATGTCCTTGTATCATGTCTGATAGGTTTTGACTTATCTTCTCAATTTCAAGAGCCATTCAAGAAACAAACTGCAGGTATGATTTAATATTTATTTTTTACATATTTCATAATATATATTACATTTAAGCTATATGACATTATTTCAACAATTAGACTACAACTTAACTACTACAAGTTATCAACATATTATTTATGTTAAAACAAATTACCTATAATTCTCTTTTATTGTATATATTTACTGTCACGTAAAAGGAAATTATGCATTTGCACTCTCCAAATCAGGATGCAAGGAGATCATTTCAATGAAGACTTAATTGGTATAACCTTATACATTTGTATTTTATGTTTGATTATTTTTAAGAAAAATGCATATAATTCTATAACTTGTATAAATCTTCAGACTATGCATTTGCACTCTCCAATTCATGAAGCAAATGTTTCCCCCAAAGCTAGAAGCAAGATTTCGAGTAGAATATTCAAAGCTTTTGAGTAAGTAAGTGTCTCTCTGGTATTGGGATAACTTCAAGCCCCTTAGCTCGCTTGTATCGGGGGGAGCTTACTTCACTTGTTTTATTTAAGTCAGTTGCCAGGAGGGAAAGCAGCAGATAAAGAGCACCATCACCTTACTTAACAAAGGGCTTATGTGAAAGAGAGCACCGCTTCCTCGACCAGTTCAGGTTCAAGGGAGGGTGATCGAGGGGACCCAGACTTTCGATCTCTTCTCTATGGCGGGAGCTTTCGTATCAAGAGTGTGTTGGGGAGGCCAGGGAAGATGGATTGGATCGAGAGGCGATGCTTATGNACAGAACGGGGCAGTGAAGGCTCGCGAAGTAGACAGCAAGCAGCAAGCAAGAGCTTCTCAGCCCCCTAACCTTTCTCTTTTTTAATAATACTTCTTTTTATAATCAGGTAAGCTTTGAAGCTGGCTGCTCTGCTATACTATACTAGTTGTAGGGCGCTAGCGCTTGACTAATATAATAGAAAGTAAAGGGACTCTATTATGATCTTACGAATCTAAAGATCTCAAAATGGAAGAACGAGCTCTTTTTCTCGCCCCTATATCTAAAGGGGCATAAGCACTTCACATGTTCCACAGGGCACCTGTTCAATAAATCAGGACAAAGCGATTGATCCAGTTGAGACTGCAACAATTTCTTTTGCAGGAACCGAAACAAGAGCTTGAACAGGAGCTGTTGTCGATATTGGCAACGTTTTTAGGGAGCTCTTTGGGAGCGAAATGACTGACGCGCTAGGAGTGGTCTTTAAGAGCCTGCTTTCGAGTCACCCAGAACCGAGATGTCGATACACCGAAGAGCTACCAAACACGATCACCAACAAGAGAGTAGCAAGTGCTGGCTTGGGGCTCAGAGCTCCTTAAGCTTGGGTTCGCTTCGGGCTTGCGTTCGACCCTCAAGGAGAGGATTACGAAGATTTTGGTGGTATGAGTTACTACAATATATGTCACGACCCAAAACCTGGTTCAGGTCGTGATGGCACCTAACGGAGAGGTTAGGCAAGCCAACATATAACTCCCCAGGAGTTACTACCCCAGAACTCGATATTCCAGTTATTTACAATTTATAACAAATAAAATGCATAATATAGCAGCGATAGGAGGTAAGGCCGTAGATACAAGATGAGCCACAGCTAGGCCAAATATATACAACCCCGAAACCCAACATAACTACAACAAGTGTGTGCCAGGACTAGTGTCACAGTGTCAACGGGCGGCTACATAGATACCACAACTGAAATATATATACATAAATATACAAGCCTCAGTCTGGGACAATAGACTGAGCAAAATGAAACTAGAAGGCTCCAGAGGTTCTGTCAGGATAACGCCAAGAAGACAGCTCACCGTATGGAGTGACACCGCGATCAGTATCTATCAGCAGACGGACGACCAGACGGACCAGCCTCAAGACCTGCACAATCAAGTGCAGAAAAAAAAAAAGAAAGTGCAGCATGAGTACATATAAACAAATATGTACCCAGTGAGTATCCCGTCTAAACTCGTAAAGAGTAGTGACGAGAGGTAGAATATATACCCACTAAGGTCCAGTACATAATTAAATAAGGCACACGCCGAGCAATAAATCATGTGAGAAAATACATCAAGTATAAGGACATGTAATCAACAAACATGTAA